>CM062237.1:8879789-9026569 GCA_031216185.1 Syzygium aqueum
CCGGCGCGGTGGGGGGTCTCCGACCTCTCTCTCTCTTTCTCACTCTCGCATGTGTCTCTCTCGAAGCTCTCTAAAAATCAGATCTGAAAATTGTGTCCTCCCCTCCTAAAAATCTGACCTAAAACATGTTTATATAACTCTAACCTAGGTCAATTAGATGGGCTCTCTAGTCCTAATGGGCTTAGGCTTGGGCTTAGGTTTAATTAAATTTAATGGGCTGAATTAACCTAGGCTTTAATTAATTAAACTCAACATATTAAATTAAGCCCAATTTAAAACAACCAAACCCATTCGTCTTGAAATTCCCGAACCCCTTGCATTCCGAGCGAGCCGAGTTTTGCCCGATGAAATTTAAGCTCATTCGCCAACGCCAATTTGATGTAAAAATATGCAATTAAACTAAATGAACCTAAATTATATGTTACGCAATTTAAATGTTTTTGTTTAGGGGTTAAAATTTAATCACTAATTTTTATGCAAATTTTAACTAAATGGTCGGTAAAATTTAGGTGTCAACAACAACTATATCCACACAGAGAAGAAAATAAAAGCCCATTGTCCCTACAGGACAAAATAAGGGGCATATTTTATATATATATATATATATATTTCATGGGGTAGAGAAGTCTTTTGTCAGGAAATGAAACAAAAGCAAGTGTTTGGGTTTTGCTCCTCTCTCCAACCGAAGCCGTATAAAAGGAACAGAAGACTTTGTGGTCCCTCCTTTTCTGAATTGACGAGAAGCATCACAAAGGAGCCGCCACACGAAGAAAAAAAAGAACGTATGGACGTTCTCAAGTGAATCGCGCGAAGAATTTGATTTGGGCTTGAATATGCGATGATTTTGTGCTGTGATTTTCACGTTCATTTATAAGTACTATAGACATTATGGTGAATTATGTAGGAAACGTTTGAGCGTATCAGCAAACGATTGTAACTCTAATTGTCCAATTATGGTAAATTATTCGTTGCTATCTCACTATAGATCTTTGATGTCCTTTATTGTTCTTATTTATTACTCTGGTAATTTCTCATTAATTTAATTGCAAAATCATATTTAGCTTCCACATTAATATTATAATAATTGGAGCATAGGATTTTCTAGGTTTTGATTAAGGACATTTGCTCCTTTGATTATTATCTAAAAATTCTACTGCTGCAATAATGTTTGGAGTGAAAGTAGAAATTGAGAAATTTAACGGAAGGAATAACTTTGGGTTATGGAGCGTTAATACAGAGGCCCTATTAACAACTTCAGGTTTGCTTAAAGCATTGAAGGGTAAGGCCAAGTTGCTTCCTGAACGATGAAAGATGCCAAAAGGACATCCTAAAGAGGAAGGCAAGAAGTATAATCTTATTGAACTTATTGGATGAGGTGTTAATAGAGGCGGTCGAGGAAAAGAATGCCGCAGCTTTGTGTGCAAAACTTCAAATCACTTACATATGTTGAAGAGGATATTTCATTTTCGATACACTAAAGATATGTTTATCAGTTCCCTCCTAGAAGAGTTCAATAAACTCATGACGGATTTAAGAAACGTCGATAAAATCCTTAATAACGAAGAACACGGCATGTGTTGTTAGCTTTTTTTACCAAAATCGTGGGAGCACTTTATTAGTTCACGGTTACAAAAGAAAATTAGCATGATTTATGTTGGGCTATCATGGGCTAGCCCCTCCACTATTCAACAATGTTTAAATGCTTTCATAAGGAAAAGAGGAGCTCTTGTCGGTTTTTTAATGAATGTGAAGGTTCAACAATTGCCGGAAGGAATCCACCCATCGGTGACCGCGATGGTTTGTGCTCAGTTCCTTTTACGAGAGATCCTGGATTCAAACTCACCCATTAGTGATTTAAGTGGGGGGTCGTGGCGGTGGGATGCTGGGCTAACCCCCCTCGAGGATTAGTCGGGCATAACCGTTGGACTGAGCCCTAGCTCGCCAGCCACGCGGACACCTCGATAATAAAAGAAAAAGAAAAACAATTGTCGGAAGGAGCTACTCGAAAACTCCATAGTCTTGGCTCAACAAATGTGTGTTTTTTGTGTTGATATTTTGTCCTTAGGATAATTAGTGTGTGGGCTGTTTGTCTTCATCATTAAATGTATGGTCAGTGTTCTTCTATTATATATGGATGTAACGGTGAGTGTTGTATATCTATCGAAGCCAATAGAAAGCATTCTAAGACCCATTTCTCCCTCCAATTTTGTGTCCTTATTCCAAATTCCGAAGTTTTATTATTATTCTTTTGGTTTCAAAATTTGGTATCAAAGCTAGAAATTGCATCCACATTTTCTTTCAATTGCAACTTCCAAAGTTGAACCTAAAGAATTTCAATAATCCATCTGTCCAAATGAAGATTCTCTTCAAATTACAAGATTTGTGGAATTTTTTGGGAAATGGCTACATCGAAGTGGCCGATGCTAAAGCCTTCAATGCATTAAAAAGGAGGAGAAAGATTTGTTCATGGAGTCCCAGAAGAAAGATGAGAAAGCATTGTATGTGATCTTTGAAACAGTGGAGGAAACGACATTCGAAGAGATATCGAGTGTGAAGACATGAAAGTAGGATGAGATATTCTGCAAAAATCTTACAAAGGTGATGATCGTGGATTTTGTGTGAATTGATGCATAAACAAAGAAGCCCTACCAAAATATGTGTGACAATAAGTCGGCTATTGCATTAGCCAAGAATCATGTTTTTTGTGGTAGGAGCAAACATATTGATATTAAGTATCATCATATCCGTGAACGAGTCAAAAATGGCGAGTTTGAGCTTGATTTTTGCAGATCGTTTACAGAAATTTTGACAAAACCATTGAACGCGGATTTGTTTGAAAGATTAAAGATGATGCTTGGTGTTCTTGAATTCCAAAATCAATTTTAAAGGAGGTTGTTAAAATAATCTAAAATTAATTGTTGAAGATTTTAGCACGTGGGTTGCTGCGTTCTAGATTTGGTTGTTAATATTCTTCAAATGATGCCTTCAAATGGTGGGTGTTAGAAAAAGAACCAAGACGAAAGGAAATCAATATGATTTCCAGTGGGCTATCTTTGGTTAGCCCCTCCACCATTCAACAATTAGCAGCTTTCGCAAGAAAAAGAGGAGCTTTTGTTGGGTTTTGTCATAAAACGTGAAGTTTGACCAACTGTTAAAGGCAGCCGCTAGAAGACTTCATAGCTATTGGCTCATGAAATGTGTGTTTTTTGTGTTTGACATTTGGTCCTCATATTAAATAGGGTTAATATCACGAAAAATCCCAAATTAATACAAATGTGATAAATTTACCTAAAACTATTTTTTTGATAACCAAAAACCCCAAATTCGTACATATATGACAAATATTCCCAGAACTGTGTTTTTAACCACAGAAAACCATACACTGGTACATCTGTGATAATTTTACCTCGAACTAATTTTTTGACCACCAAAATTCCCAAACTGGTAAACCTGTGACAATTTTACTCTGCGTTAGTTTTCGTTAAATTTTACCATTAAATTGCTAAGTTTGATGACACGTGGTAGTTGAAGAGTGTATCGGTTTGACATTTTACCCCTCTGTTTGTCACAAATTTACAGATTTGTGATTTTTCGTGATATTAAACCAATTTTTTGATAATTAAAAATCCAAAATCGGTATATTTGTGACAAATTTACCTTCTGCTAGTGTCCGTTAAATTGGTTTAATATCACGAAGACACTAGCAGAGGGTAAATTTGTCACAAATATACCGATTTTGGATTTTTAATTATCAAAAAATTAGTATGGGGTCAAATTGTTACAGGTGTACCAATTTAAGGTTTTGGTGGTAAAAAAATTAGTTCGGGCTAAAATTGTCACAAATGTACCAATATAAGGTTTTTGGTGATAAAAAAATATTTTGGAGTAAATTTATAACAAGTATACCAGTTGGGGGTTTTTGTTAGTCAAAAAATTAGTTCGAGTTAAAATTGTTATAGATGTACTAGTTTGGGACTTTTCATGATATTAATCCTATTAAATAAGTGTGCGGTCTATTTGTCTTCATCATTAAATGTACTGCACGTGTTTTGCTTTTATATAAGGACGTGATGGTGAGTGCCATATATCTACCGAAGCCAACATAAAAGCGTCGTAAGAACCATTTCTCCCTCCAATTTTGTGCCCTTATTCCAAATTCCAAAGTTTTATTATTACTCTTTTGGTTCCATAGGAAGCATTTAACTTAGCATTGCATTTGGATGTTCTTTTGAGAAAAAATGGAGAGAATAAGACACCAAAGGTGTGTCTGCAGTGATAAAAATAGAAAAAAAAAATGAAACACAGAGGGACGTCACGGTTGGAAGACAAGGAAGGCCTGGAAAGACAAGAAAAACAGGGAAAATGGGACCTACGAGGAAAAAAAAGGAGGAGAGAAAAAGAGGAACAACACGAGACTCCTAACTTGTCCTGGAAAGACTCCTTTTTAGCCGCAGACTCCTAACTTGTCCTTCAGAGACTTGAACAACACGAGATTAGAACATTCAACTACCCAATATTGGACTGGATGCTACTATATATATCTAGAAAGATGAATCCGTTTTCCCACATTGGCACCGCAAGTGATTAGCTTAGTCGAGGAGAGCAACGTTTAGCGATAGTGAAAAGAGTGTACCGGTTTGATGACATGTGATAGTTTTTGTTAAATTTTACTGTTAAATTGCTAAGTTTGATGTTATGTGGTAGTTGAAGGGTATACCAGTTTGAGGTTTTACCCCTCTGTTTGTCACACGTTTATCGATTTGTGATTTTTCGTGATATTAAACCAATTTAACGGACACTAACGGAGGGTAAATTTATTACAAATATACCGATTTTGGATTTTTAATGATAAAAAAATTAGTTTGTGGTCAAATTGTTACATGTGTATCAATTTAAGATTTTGGTGGTAAAAAAATTAGTTCTAGCTAAAATTGTCACAAGTGTACCAATGTAAGGTTTTTGGTGATAAAAAATATTTCGGAGTAAATTTGTCACAAGTATACCAGCTGGGGGTTTTTGATACTCAAAAAATTAGTTCGAGGTAAAATTAATATAGGTGTACCAATTTGGGGCATTTCGTGATATTAATCCTATTAAATAAGTGTGCGGTCTATTTGTCTTCATCATTAAATGTACTGCACGTGCTTTGATTTTATATAAGGACGTGATGGTGAGTGCCATATATCTACCGAAGCCAACATAAAGCGTCGGAAGAACCATTTCTCCCTCCAATTTTGTGCCCTTATTCCAAATTCCAAAGTTTTATTATTACTCTTCTGGTTCCATAGGAAGCATTTACCATAGCATTGCATTTGGATGTTCTTTTGAGAAAAAATGGAGAGAATAAGACACCAAAGGTGTGTCTGCAGTGATAAAAATAGAAAAAAAAATGAAATACAGAGGGACGTCACGGTTGGAAGACACGGAAGGCCTGGAAAGACAAGAAAAGCAGGGAAAATGGGACCTACGAGGAAAGAAAAGGAGGGTTGGAAGACACGGAAGGCCTGGAAAGACAAGAAAAACAGGGAAAATGGGACCTACGAGGAAAGAAAAGGAGGAGAGAAAAAGAGGAACAAGACATTTGACTAAATAAAAATAGGAGATTAATACTAAAAGGTGAGCCACAAAAGGGACAATATGGTTAAAACACAGCATAAGGACACTATTGATGCCATAACTTGTGTACGGAGATCATTTTGGTGCCATAACTTTTTTTGGATCACTTTGGTGCCAACTTTTTTGAAATACGATCACTTTAGTGCCAATGCTGACATGGCCGCCGGAAATCTGATGTAGCTATTTTTTTGGTCAGAATTTTGGCTGGAGTCACTAAAGTAATATATTTTCTCTGATTTTGGCACTAAAGTGATCCGAAAAAAAGTTATGACACCAAAGTGATCTCCGTACACAAGTTATGGCACTAATAGTGTCCTTTTGCCGTTAAAACACTATAATAGAGAGTGTCCAAACCACATGAGAAGTGAAAAATACACGGCCTATAAAATTATTACCTAGCCATTTAATTAAATTGTCAAGGGTTACACATGGCCATTTTGATTAATCAAGTAACTAACAAATCTGCGTTAAAATCCCTCTATTTGCAATCTAAATTTATTAGCCATTGATAAAATGATGCCAACCTAATTGATAGTTCGAGAGGTTAAAATATTCAACATGCTTTACATTGAGAATATATTAAGAACCATTTCTCCCTTCAATTTTGTACCCTTATTCCAAATTCCAAATTTTTATTATTTTTCTATTGGTTCCAACACAGGAAGCAGGAAGCATTTAACATAGCATTGCATTTGAATTTATTGTTTTTAGAAAAAATGGGAGATAACGACACACGAAAGGCGTGTGTGAATGAAAAAATGGAAAAAAGGGAATAGGCAGGGACACTACAGCTATGATGAAAGAAAATAAGAGAAAAATAGAGGAACAACACATTTGACCAAATAAAACGAGGAGAGTAATGCCAAAAGGTGAGTCACGTAAGGATAATATGGTCAAAACACTATAATAGGTGGTGTCTAAGTCAAATGCGGTGTGAAAAAAGCGCGACCCTTCCTTTTTATATTCACTTAATAGTTTGCTTAACGACACCTAACTTTTGATTTGGCTCCTCCCTCTCTCTCCAATGGCCCTTTTTTTAACCATGTTGTCCTTGGCAATCATATAGTTTTATTCCTCACATCAAACGCAAGTATTCATGTGCGTAGGACATATTTGGTAGAGGATAAATAAGGGAACAAAGTATATAGTTTTACGGATAATAGGCAATGGGATATAGTTTATTTGGTTTTTATATAGGGGTGTAAGTATGACGTTGGCAGAGGAGCACTTGGGATACGGGTTTTAGTTATACTCCTCCCACACATCTACATGAAAGAGCCAAGCGTTTCCATTGGTAGGTAATCTCCGCCGAACTAGTTGAAAAAATAGTTTGGGCTTCTTCTGGAAACATGCTTACGTGGCCTTCTTTTTCACTGCAAACTCTTAACTTGTCCTTGAGAGACTTAACAACCCGAGATTAGTACATTCGACTACCCACTATAGACTGGATACTACTATATATATATCTACAAAGATGAATCAGTTTTCCCACATTGGTAGCGCAAGTGATAAGCTTAGTTGAGGAGAGCAACGTCTAGCGATAGCGAAAAGAGAGAATCAATTTCGTCTCAAATGGATACTGTTTGCCTAGTCTCTCAACACCATCAAGAAGCTAATTCTTCAAAGCTCAAAATAGCAAGTGCTAAGATTCTGGCTGAATCTTCCAACCTCAGTTCCATCCCTTCCCACTATGCCTACACCACCTCCGCTTCCGATGATCAAGCCATTCACGATGACTCCATCCCGGTCATCGACTTCACTCTTCTCTCCTCAAGCAATCCTGACCAACGGTCTAAAGCCATCTCAGACCTCGCAAAGGCTTGTGAGGACTGGGGCTTCTTCATGGTACATAATGTTCCTAGCTAATTCATTACTTGCTTCATAGTACCTTTATTTTATTATCTCGAGAACATGCAAAACAAATGGTTGGTATTTTTCATCAGCTTTTGCTTATCAAACTTGATATAAATTCTCGAAGAGAAAATTATCCAAAATAGTCCTTAACTTATTACAATTTTGCCACTTTAGTCATAAACCATTCAATTTTAACAATTAAGTCATAAACCTTTTGACAATTTGTCAATTGAGTCCATCTGGCCTAAATTGACTAACGTGGACGACGGCTGTCTTACGTGGCTTGGGTGGTGTTGACATGGACAGTTTTAAATAATTTTTTTATTTTTTTTCCTTTCCTTTTTCTTTTTTCTATTTTTTCTATTTTCCTTCTTTATTTTTTTTAGTGTGGCCGAGGAAGGCCCAATGGCCCTCGCCATCTACGAACAAGGGTCGCACGACCCTCACCATGCCTCACCCAAATCTAGGCGAGGCTGCCTTTGCCCATGATCATGCACCACCCACCAACAAGAATGGAGACCATGCATCATCCCTCCTGGCTTCGTGTTCAACCCTTTCTCTTTTGCTTCTACCATGGTCAGGATTGCCTTTGCAACGTGAAGGCAGCCGCGACCATTGCCTATGAAGCCATCGTAGCTGCGACAACAGCAGCCTCCCTCACATTTAGGCGAGGCCAAATGAGGGTCACGGGACCCTCGCCCACAGCCAGCAAGGGCTGTCGGGCCCTCCCCAGCCGTAGTAAAAAAAGAAAATAACGAAGGATAGAGAAAAAAAAAGGAAAAAGAAAAGAAAGATATATAAAACTTCGAAAAATATTGAAATATTGTTAAAATTGTCCATGCTGGTTGTCTTACGTGGCACAGCTAACATCCACGTCATTGAATTCCTACCATAATTGACCGGATGAATTTTAATAAAATTGAAAGATTTATGATTGAATTGGCAAAACTGCAATAGATTTAGGATTCCAGAATTCTTGAAAGACTAGCAATAGTTCAAATTGAATTGGCTGATTCAACATACGGTTGTTCATTCATGCTGGAGCTAAAGAGAATTAATGAGAAATTATTCTCATGGCTTAACCAGCGTGAGATTGGGCGCTGCACGTAAATTTATTCTCATGACTAGCTACGTATTGATCATATGGAGCCCTTGGTTGTACATGTGAGTAGCTGATCAACCATGGAGTGCCCGAGAGTCAAATGAAGGCAACGGTCGAGGCTCTGATGGGATTCTTCGATCTGACAGAGGAGGAGAAGAATGAGTTCGAAGGGAAGCACGTGTTGGACCCCATAAGGTACGGGACGAGCTTCAAAGCTTCGGTCGACAAAGTGTTCCTCTGGAGAGATTTTCTGAAGATGACGGTGCATCCAGAGTTTCACTGCCCCCACAAACCAGAAGGCTTGAGGTACCCCATTCTCTCCCTCTTTCTTTGAAAAAAAAGTTCTAATATGTATTGAAGCAGGGGAAAAATAACCACAAAAACCCTTAAACCGTGTCCACCATGACATGTTTACCCCGAACTTTTTATTGTGACGTAAAAAGTCCCAAATCATGCCCACTGCGACACATATATCCTAAACTTTCTCTTATGACATAAAAAACCCCAAACTTGTGACTTTGTATTATTTAGCTAAAACAATGTCATTTTTATTTTACTCAAGTATGAGAGCGTCATGTCAATGCCATTTGCTTTCTGATATGTAAGTAGGCAGATTTTTAATGGTGGTCATTGACAGAATCTTGATAGCGGGTACTACACAACAGATACATGTATAGGGGTTTTGATATCACGGAAAAAAATTTAGGGTACATCCATCACAGTGAACATAATTTGGGATTTTTTGTGGCTTTTACCCTTGAATTTATTTCTACGCTTTGCGTGCATTTTCTCAATTTGCATATACGTATTGATATTTCTGATTTCTTAATTCCATTTGTATATAAAAGTTTGAGTTTACCACACCACAAATATCAACAATCTGTTGTTTTACTAATAGTGGTAATGACAGCTCTATGTCCTAACCGTAGCTTCAATGCTACAGTCCAGAAGCAACAGAACCTTCTCCTCGTGGACATTTTTTTCGCAATCGAGTACAGGAACTTGAACAAATTCTTCTTCCCTGGTAACACGAGAATCCAAATCTTCGACTTGACTAATTCCCATCTCTGTCCATGTATAAGACTCATTCCACTTGGGAGGCAGATCCGATCTCTAAAGTTACCTATATGTGAGACGCTGTGATTTGGATACCAGATTTTCCGTATCTACTTGACCACTCAATTAATCATGTGGGATCTGAACTTGAACAACTTCAATCCGTTTGAGACGCGAGCTCTTCAGCATCTTTGGTTCCGGCTTTTCGTTTTGTAAAGTTGATCTATATTTACCTAGAAATCTGCTGTCTTGAAATATCGCAATAGAAAGTAAACGATTCTTATGTTAGGATAGCATTATTTTGGATCATCTTGACGTCAGACAAACAATTTTGTACGCGTAGAAAATATAAGCAAAGTGCGGATTCAATTTGATAGAGCAAAACAATTGGTAATGCCCCAGATAAAAGATTTGGGTGATAGAAACTTGTGAAATTGCAAAAGATGAAAATAACTCCACCACGGCATTTCCTCTGATGAATGACAGCAATGTCTGTTGCAGTAAAGTTTTGGCAGAGTACTCTGGAGCGCTTCGGAAATTAGTTAGGGAACTGCTCAAGGGTATATCGGAGGGCCTAGGGCTCGAACCGGGCTATATCGACGAGGCAATGAACATGGATTCAAGCCTACAGATATTAGCAGCGAATCTGTATCCGACGTGCCCACAGCCAGAACTCGCAATGGGCCTACCCTCACACTCCGACTATGGCCTTTTGACCATCCTCATGCAGAATGGAGTTGGCGGCCTTGAAGTTTATCATGACGGGAAGTGGGTCAAAGCCGATCTCATTCCAAATGCCTTTGTGGTCAACACCGCTGATCAGCTGGAGGTAAATATACAGAAATCCATGTTTCATCTTTCTAATCTCCCTTATCTGTCTTGCAAGAGAGGTCCAATTAATTTCAAATCTTGGTGTGCATACTGTGTGCCTTGGTTTATAGATGCTGATAAAATGTAGGTATTATGGAAGGGACATTGTAATTATACATAGAACTTTAGTACATACAGTTGTCTTAAAAATTTGCTAAAAACTTACTCTATTGTCTTTGTTTTTTTCACTGGATATCAATCAGTTAAAGTTGATACAAATCTTTGTGATTTACACTTGTTTCTCCCATTGACCAGATCAAGCTTATTGCAACTAATTTTTTTTCTCAACACTTTATAATTGTGCTAGATTATGAGCAATGGGAAATACAAGAGCGTTCTGCATCGAGCTATCGTGAACAACAAGGCTGCAAGGCTATCAATCCCTTTTTCTACTGGACCGTCGCCTGACACTGTCGCCGTGCCAGCAAAGCAGCTGGTAGGTGGCGAGCACAACCAAGCCACATACATCTCGATGAATTACATGGACTACCTGGAATTTAAACAGAGCACAGTAATTGATGGGAAATCGACCCTGAATCAGATAAAGACATGATTTTGTGCAGCCTACTGTTATGCTGCATTATGTTAAAAAAGGGATGTGTGATTGTGTTATGCTTCTAGACTGTTTGGACTCTTTGGAGAGCAACCTTATGGAACGTTTAGTATTATATGGTGAAAGGTGCAAGAACCATACAGCACTGATGTATGTAAGCTGAACCTTTCTATGATGTATCTTCTTGACAGAATAAATGGAAGTGAGAACTAAATAATGTCTGATGAAACACTGTGAGTTTGTAGTGCCAAATCATGATGGTTGGTCAGTATGAGCAAGAAAATTTGCCTGTCAAGATTTTCACCAGAAATGGCCACTTCATTGGGCTGAAAATATTGGGTACTCCCGCAACTCGAAGAACTTGCTTCGAATATAATCTCCTCGACGAATATACTGATCTGTTTAGGCTGAGACAATACGTTGACCTCTAGCATCATAACCACAGAGGCATTTTGGGCCTATGTTTAGGATGATGCTAAAACCTCGGTTTCTTCTAGTTTTCACAGTTTCGACTAGACATTGCATCGATGAAACCTGATTTTTTCCAATCTTGATGGGCTGCCGAGAGGGTATTTTCCCACTATGTTGAGCGATCAAACAGAATGATTAGTTCTCAAAGCAAATCAAGCATAATTTAGATGTTTTACAAGAGAACTCATCGTGTTCAGACAACTTTCTTAGTCTCTTTGTGTTTGGTTCCCTTCCCTCTCATTACGTCAAAAACATCTGGGTGAGCAGAAGTCCAATAGCTTCAGATTCATGCCAATATGGGCGAGGATAGCTCTTTCTCATTCTCGTGATGATAGTGAAGTGTTCATGCCAATCCTGTGCTTGCAATATGTTGTGTCCAATGAGTACAGTGGAAAGTAGATGGAAGTCATTCTCATTCCGACCTGTTGGAAACATGGATTCCAAATACCATACATGAGAAAATGTGGAAAACATCTCTAGGAATACTTGAATCATTGATTGAAAGGTATATTATGCAATGGAACGTAACTTGATTTCCACAGATTAAATGCATGTTTGCAACTTCAAGAGAGTTCCAGTTTTTGTTCTTCAAGCATATAAGAGAACGATTAAGAGTGAGAGTTAGAGGAACTTTTTTCCTTTCTGTTTTTCTTTGTGTTCGTGTATGTCACTTTTTTCTTAGTTCTTATTTCTTGAAGAACAAAAGAACGCCACTTCCCTTTTGGAAATTGCATCCCACTAAAATACAAGTAACTGCCTTTTGTAGCTACTTTTGTTGAATATGAGCTTATTTTCCCAACAAGGGTGGCCCATAAACTATCATTTCCCACTCGCCCATGATGGGACAAATGTAACTCTCTCTTCTTTGCACAATTCATATCAACAAATAATCTGTGCAACTAGCATAGTTTGAGAGCTCGTTGCCATACATATGTTAGGAATATATAGTAGCTCAAATTGGACATTATCAGTTAGAATAGGTGCAGTATGCTGTACCCTAGTGTCACGGCCTTCCCGGAGGTGAACTACCAACGGAAGGCTAACGGACTTACTAAACAAGAACGAAGGTTTCTCTCACGTGGCAATTGTTCAAGTTTAGTGCGGATTCTCCCAAGCCCATCCGACCGCAACTTGGTACTTGATTTAATCATGACATTTATCTTACCTTTCAGAGCCACCACTAATCGGTTATGGGTCAATTAAACACCCAAGTAAAATGTGAAAGTATATTTTACTTCTGTGAACTAGAGATTCAAGGGATTTGGAGACTTGGTTACGCTAGATTAATCTAATGCTCTTTCTGTACCTTAGTTTCTTAATTTCAAAAAATGTTTTTGCGGATCAATGAATCATGTCCAGAAAATATTAAGGGTTTGACCTTAGTGTCTAAAGGTCCAAACGACCTAGTATATTTTGGTTCAAGCAAAGAAAATAAATAACTAGATAACCCAAGGTTTTATTGACTAATGACATTCAGTTAAAATCATGTATTAAGTATCTACAAATTTAAACTAACATTATCCTCACCTTAGTTATAGTTATCCACAAGAAGTCGATCTAAAGTGAGGGGGATTGCAACAGTAATAATAGTGATGTATCAACGAGTAATGAATAGTGAGTGTCAGCGATGAAGAATGGCACAACAGCAACAATCGAACGGCAACGAGGAGCAACAACAGCAAACGGTAATGAGCAGCAGAAGCAAGGACGCAGCAATAGAAAACAGCCACAAACAACGACGAACAACAGCAATGCAACAGACG
The DNA here is from genome assembly GCA_031216185.1 of Syzygium aqueum. NCBI lineage: Eukaryota > Viridiplantae > Streptophyta > Magnoliopsida > Myrtales > Myrtaceae > Syzygium > Syzygium aqueum. The sequence continues at coordinate 8,893,075 of CM062237.1, forward strand.
GCAACGAGCAGCGACGATGATCAGCGACAGCAGCGAACGGTGGCAAGCAGCAACAGCAGTGAACATCGACGGACAGCAGTGAAACAGAAACAAACAATGAGCAGCAACAGCGAATAGCAACGAGCAGCAATGGCAAACAGCAGTGAGCAGCAGACGACAACGAGCAGCTGCAGCAGGGACGCAGTAGTAACAAACAGCAACAAACAATGACAAATAGCAGAGACATAGCAATGAACAGTAGTGACAAATTGCTGCTATGAACAGCAGCGCAACAGCGACGATGAGTAGCAGTAAAAATAATGGCAAATAGCGGCAGCAAGGATGCGGCAGCAAACAACAACGAATAGCAATGACACAGCGGCAAACAACGATGAACAACGGTAGACAACAGCGACGAGCAACAACGAGCAGTCGCAAATGAGCAAGAGCGAGCAGCAGCGACGAGTGTCGCGACCTAAAAAAAATCGGCATTTCGATCTTAGGCTAATGGATTACTAGATCAATTAAATTAACTAACGTAACTCGAGTTCTCTCAAACTCTACCAAATCGCAACTTAGGTCCAATTGTGAGCATGCAAATATTTTCAATGGAAGTCGTCACTAATCATTTAAGGTAGGTTGATTAGAAACCTAAATAAAATAGCGGGAGTACTATTTTATTTCTGCGAACTAGAAATTAAAGATTTGGGGACTTTGTTACGCTAGATTCCTTAATACCCTTTCGGTACCAATTTCAAGTTGTTACACTAGATTCCCTAAGCCTGACAGATCGACTCTAAAATTCGAAATTCCCACTATGGAAATAATTCTATCTAAAGCCTGATAGATAGATTTATTTCCACGTGTGTAGTTGCGGATTAGGAAATTTTTCTAATCGATCACATCTTGAAAAAATTAAATATCTTAAATATCTTGGATATATTAAAAGGATTACGAAAATTTTAAATTCTATCTAAATTTGATAAGATCAGATATCCAAGATTTCAAAAAGGGAGACAAATCCTAATTGAAATCTATCTATTATCCAAATATGCAAAATTAGATATCAATGAGCACAAATTAGGCAACAAAATATTCAAATTAAATCAGGATGTGATAATTACCTAATTTGCAAATTTCTTTCCTAATGTGAATGTGGAGCGATTATGATTGCGGATCGGCAGTGACTGGCGGTGCATCGGGAACGGTGTCAGGATAGGCAGCGGTTCGCGATGGTGACACGGCGGGGCAACAGCGGTACGAGCGTCGAGGGCGGCGGCGACTTGCGACGCGTCACGGTGCCGGTGGCTCTCCAGCATGGCGGTGGCAGGCGGAGCAGCAGCACGACGCTCTGGGTAGTGGCGAGTGGGCGGCTCTCCGGCGGCTATGTAGCGAGCAACGGCGAAAAGGCGAAGCGTCAACGGTGGCGAGCGGAGCAGGGACGTCCAGGCGCAGCTGCGACGATCTCCGGTGGCTGAGCAGGCGATGCGACAAGGAAAGCAGCGGTGCAGGCGGTGGCACATAGCTACAGAGCGACTGAGGCGTGGCGCGATGGACGGTGGCGCGGCGTGGCGGTGGCGTATGTGTGCAGCGGCAGCAATGTGGCTCTCCGACGTGCAGCAGGGGCGTCGAAGGGCATGGTAGTGCAGCGGCAAAGGCGTCCAGACAGGGGGAGACGCGACGGAGGGCGCAGCGCGGCGCGTGGCGGCGAGTCGGCGGAGCTCCGGGGGTGGCGTACGGCGGCTCATTCTCTCTCTCTCTCTCTCTCTCACGTGTGTCTCTTTCTAAAAAATTTAGATCTGAAATTCTAAGAACCTCTAAATTATGACACATAACGATGTATTTATAATGTAAACTTAGGTCAATTAGCCGGGCTTTCTAGTCCTAATGGGTTTAAACTTGGGCTTAAGTTTTAATTATCATTTAATTTCAAGTGGGTTTAATTAACGTGAGCTTTTATTTAATTAAGCTTATTGGGCTAATTTAAGCTCAAATTAAAACAACCAAGCCCTTATAATATGTGATTTTCGGCCCTTGCCTTCCGAGTGAGCCGAGTCTCGTTCGGTATCCGAGCTCGATTTACGTGATGAATTTTAAGCTCGCTTGCCACCGCCAATCCGATGCTGAATGCAATTAATCTATATGAACCTAAACTATATGCTATGCAATTTTAATATTTTTGTCTAGGGGTTAAAATTTAATCCCTAATTTTCCATGTAATTAACACTAAATGATGCGCTGAAATTTAGGTATCAACAACGAGCAACAGAGAACAGCAGCAACGAGCAACAGCGACACAGCAGCAAACAGTAGCTGTGACATTTCGGAATTTCCGCCAATTGGAATTTATTGAATAATTGAGTTTTATGAAATGTACTCGTAGTAAATTTCTTGCCCAGAACTAATCATTCCTGGGAACGCTAACCATTAGGGAAAGGCTAATAGGGGAATTAAATTCGTGCAACTAAAAGAAAATTCGATCGTAAATGGATTTTGACCATTAAATCGTAGAAGTGATATTTTGAGCCACTGTTGGCCGATCCAAGGACAGTTAGGGGTCAGTTCGCCACTGTCATAATAGTGAGTCGCGGGTGATTCCGTTGGATCACAAAACGACTTGACGAATGATCCTGAAATTATACCGAACGATCGTACCCCTCGGATCAAGTGATTGATCTTTGCGATTTTAATGACAATCGAGATCGTTACGTACCGAACGAACTTGTACGTGACTCGATTTAGTATCAGTCACGAGTCGATTCTGCGAATTTCCCTAGCAAGCCACCCGTTAGCTCGAGAAACGCTTGAGTTGCGTTTAATAGAATTTAATTATTGAATTTTCACTCAAATTGGATACCGGAAATTAGGAATTCACGACGAAACGCGAGGATCACGTTGCACGTGACACTTGTCAATTTTTGGTGGCCCTAAATTCTTTGGAAAAATTCGATTTGGACAAGAAACGGAGAAAGTGACCAAAATACCCCTAGGATTTATTAAAGGGCATGTTTTATGGGCAAAGGGCATTTTGGTCATTTTGCCCTTAAATTTTGGATTGGACAATTTTGCCCTTGAACTTTTTGAGAAATTACAAGTATACCCTTGGATATTTTTGTGCAAGAATCGATCTCGGCCGTCGGATCAAGATAAGATCGATTCGGGATTGTAGGATTAAAATTGTGAGAGAAGGGTATTTTGGTAATTTTTCCAATTGGTCTAAGTTACTATTTGGGTCAAGACCCATTTAGTCTCTCTCCCCTCTCTCTCCCTTCATTCCTCTCCCCTTTTCTGCCGTGAACCCCTCCCCCATTTGGTCTTTTGTTTCCTTTCCTTTTCTTCTCCTCAACCGTGGGTCTTCTTTGGCCATTCCACCCTCGCGCCGTCGTCACCCAAGCCAATCGCCGCCACCCGGGAGCCGTACACCGTCGCCGCCATTCCCGATTAAGTGCCGCCGCTTTCCGTTCTAGCCGCGATAGTCTAGAACGCAGGTAAGTCTCGCCTAAACCCAATTTAGGACTTCGGGTATCGACGGACGATTTTGGGCGAAATCTGTATAAAATTAGGTGCGGAATTGCATGAATTGGGAGCGGAAATTTTATGGCGGGCCTTAAGATTTAATTCGGGCATTATTTATTGGAAATTAGTTAATAACAGTGGCTGTGATTTACTATTCACGGGGCTGTGATGATTTGATCGGGACGCAAGTTGGATTTTTAGAACCGAGAATTTATGGTGAGAAAGTCCCGTGGAGGACCGAAATCGATTTGACATCGTTTGGTGGGAGAAAAATAATGATTTCGGTATTAACGGACTAGTGTTCGGCAAATTTTGGGGTTGTTTTGTGGACGAATTTATCGAGTTCATCTTGGGTGAAATTATGGCTGGAATTATGATGGTTTGGGGGTTATTTAGAGGGTAAATAAGGGCTGCCTATGAGAAGTATACATGCTGGAATTTGTGGTTCGGAATAATGTGTTTATGGCTTGATTTGTGGTGTAGATGTGTCGTTTTGTTGTGTGATGTCATGGCTGAATTGTGAGGGTTCTTGTGACTGAAATTACTCATGATTGTAATGGTTATATATGTGTTTATGAGCTGTGATCATTGGCGTGTTGGTTAAAAAATGTACGTGTCGATTTATGGATTGAATGAAGGAAATTTGGAATTGTTTGTGAAAGGTTGGGCTGAATTAATTTAGTTGAAATTTGGGTATGTTTTTGTGATATTTGAGTATGTGGATATGTATGAATTTACGTGGAGTAATGTTTGTGTGATCACTAAAAACCCTAAGACGTCTAACGTGGGGTCCAGATAAAATATAATGTGTGGTATGCTCATTTGATCACATAATCCTTGAGGCGTTTAACGTGGGGAATTGAACCCGTCCTAAGGCGTGTTACGCGGGACGATGCTCGGTATTACCTGAGGACTGCTAGCCTGAGGCGTGAACTTCTACGCGGGTTGCGCAGTAGGTGGTAGGTATTGAGCCTGAGGCATGTTACGCGGGCAAGATACATAGCCTGAGGCGTGTACGTGAACGCGGGCCTGAAGTGTTGTGATGAGATAGTCGCAGTATACTTGAGGCGCGTATGTTTACGCGGGTCACTGGCGAGTGATGTGGGAAAGATAAGATGAGACTGGAACGAATGCGCGAGAATGTGAGTTAATTATGCATGTGATTGCATTTGATGCGATTTTGACTAATGTGCAAGGAGTGAGCAGTATAGGCTCAGGTAAATAATTGACATGTTTGATATGTGGTGATTTGGCATTTGCGTGTGATTGTGTTTCTTTGAAATTATCTAGAGGTACGTGATAGCCTAGGTGGGGTTTAGGGGTGAACTTACTGAGAAGTGTTCTCACGGTTGTTTCAACCAAAAATTTCAGAACCCCGGCAGAAACCATGAATCCACCACCACCGCCGGCAATATGTTTTGGGGTACCTGTGCACACTGAGAATGATGCTCAGGGAAGCTAAGAGGATTCGGATTCAGAGGACGATGAGTCTGACTCAGAATGGACGCCAAGTAAGGGGGCGTAAGTGATAGTCTTTGGGTTAAGAACGGTAGATTTTTGGATAGTACCCTTTTTGGATTTGGAATGCCAAGTCATCGATCCTTTTTGTTTTCGATGGTTCTTAGTACGGTGTGCACATGTATATTATGGTTTGTAATGTTGTGAAGATTATGGTATAAGTTTGAAATGAAGAGTAACATGTGTATTTTCCCTTATTGATTCCCCAGTTTTAATTTGTCCGGGATTAATCGTTAGTATCTACTGTGGTTGTAAATCTCTGATGGCGATTTGAGGTCGGCGACATTCCTGGGACGTCGCACTAATCGACCAGCTAAGGGATGTCGCGGGCTCGGCGGGGGTCCGGGGCGTGACAGTAGCGATGCAGTAGCAACGCAGCAGCAAACAGTAGTGACACAAGATCGAGAATAGCAAGAGCAACACAACTGGGCTCACTAGAACAAAGGAATTTACTGCAAATTGTCGAGAAGAAGGATGTGGTGGAACCATAGCCATAGAAAAAAACTCTCTTGTTTCTCTTGTATTTTTGAACTCTCTCTATTTCGAGCTCCACTCCCCTGGATCTTCTTCTTCCCCCCATTGTTCTTGACTGAGGGTGCCCTTTTATAGTGGATGTAGGCACCTCTCTTTCTTTGCAAATCTTCAAGTTTCCTCTTCTCTTCCCTTGATTCACAACATTCCATGATTTTGGCCAGCCCATTTGCACATTCCAATCAGCTCCTTACTTTGATTTTATCCTTTTATTGATGTCTGTTTCACCGTTTTTGCCTCTCAATTGTTGCGCTTTCCTTTGTCTTTAGCCATGAACTTATCATTCACGGAAAAATATCCCAAGAATTCCTCCGTTAGGCTAGCCGGAGAGAAGATCTTTCTGATTGATTTAGAGTAAGAAAATCCCCTTCCCAAAATGGCGTGAAGCTACGCCTTCATGACGGTCTTTCTTCATTGCCAGAGCATCCAAGGAAATTCACCCTCTTTCTCCAATCACGCTTTGCAAGATCCCTCGGCCAATCTCTATCCCCCATCTCCAAATTCTTTTTCCTTGAAAGCTTCATTAATCGATCTTTAGAATCCAAGCATTCCTCAAAATCCCCAAATTCAGCCAGCTCAGTTTGATTGAAATCTTTGATCAAGGTTTCATTCAAATTTCTGCAATTTTGGAATTTAATACGAGCACCCACAGCTGACTTGATGCAAATATGCATAATGCTAAACATGTTAATCCTATAGGTGGCTAATGCAAATAATTACAACAAAATGAAACACCGCGGTATCAAATTTTTGAAGGGTTGACTTCAATCGCTAACTTTTATGTGACAAAAGACTACGTGGGAAACTCAAAAAATTTAGGTGTCAACACCTAGATCAATTAGTAATATTTATATCTCTCTTGGTATCTTTGAGTATGTTATATATATTATATTCACAATTACGATTAAACATAAATAATCATAATTAATTGGACCTGTGAATAAAAAAGTGCAATGTGGCATCGCTAACAAATTGATCTTTCTCTTTCCTTAAATCTCTCAATTTCTATTCAATTTGCTTTTTTAGTAATGTCCCGTTAGATCAAATGATCTATGATCATTGGCGACATTCTAAGATAGCAAACACTAAACAAAAATTTTGACAATAAGAGTCGTGAGGGCACCTAATTGAGAAACTCTTATCCTCAAGAGTCTCACACAGCTTAAAAGTTGAGATTAAACTTTTACCAACTCTTATTGGTCGTCTTATACATACATAATATGAAATATGTTTTACGGTATTAACTCCTTTCCCGTGGAGCGTCTTTGTAGTAAATACTGTACAGATGACAGTTCAGAAATTCCTAATGTCTAACTTGAGTTTACAAATCTACTCTTTTTAATCTATCAGAACTCATATCTGACATCAAAGATAGATGAAGTAAAATATGTTGGTTATTTTACTTTCAGACATAATAAATGTTGTGACCTTATCTTAACATTTTGTTAAGGCGACATCTATATTTTAAATTTGAGCTCTCAATTATCACCTTGATAATAAGCTTAAAATTGTCTCATCTCTATTTATCACATAGTAAATAGAGGTGATTACCTGTGTGAGTGGGCTAATCTATTATCTATCCGACATACTTTCTTAATATAATGCACTAAGCATATGAACAAATGTCAAATAAACTCATAGGCATTAATAATGATAGAAAAATATCATTGAATGTGAACTTTTAAGGAAATACAAATGTTTGGTACATCAACCGCTATGCAGTCCTAGAGATTTTACATGACCAAGGAAAACATCTCTAGGGATCGGCTTCGTCATAGGATCTACTATCATTCTTTGCGTATGTATATACAGAACATTCACATCTTTTCGTGTAACCATATCCTTAACAGACTTATACTTGGTATCTATATGTTTGGTCTTGCAATGAAATTTGGGATCCTTGGTCTAAGCTATCACTGCTTGGCTATCACAATTAACCAACAATGAGTTTGTAGCATTTTCAGCAATACCTAAGTGATTCGAAAATCTCTTAAGTCAAACACCTTCGATACTGTTGTTGATAGTGCCACAAATTCAGCTTCCATCGTGGATAAGACTATACATGTTTGTTTCTTACTGTTCCAAGATATGGCACTATAATTCAGTACGAACATAAATCCAAAAGTAGATTCCCTTTCATCTAAATCTTCTCGCTAGTTAGCATTTAAATAGCCTTCAAGCCGCAGATCCCTTTCTTGATAAATAAGCGAATAACCAACAATACCCTTCATATATCTCAAGATTCTTTTGATAGCTATCCAATGTGCTTGACGTGGATTGAATTGGTATCTACTTACTATTCTAATTGCAAAAAATATGTCAAGTCATATACACATCATAGTGTCCATTAAACTTCCAACAGCACAGGCATAACGAACATTTTTCATTCGTTCCTTTTCTTGTGTAGTCTCTGGACACAACCTATGGCTCAATCGTTCACCTCTTGCAATAGTAGTATCTATGGGTTTACAGTCTTTCATATAAAATCGTTCAAGGATTTTATTTACATACGTCTCTTGAGAAAGAGATAATGAACTCTTTGAACGATCTCTTGAAATCTCAACTCCACGAATGTATGTAGTTTCCCCTATATCTTTTGTTTCAAAATTGGAAGATAATCAATTTTTAATTGTATTAACACTCCATATTGCTACTGGTAGTTAATATATCATACACATATCAAAATCATAAGATCACAAATTGATCTTTATATGATATATACACAATGATCCTCATCAATCATATCAAAATCATATGCCATTATGGCATTATGAAAACGTACATACCATCGTCTTGAAAACTACTTAAGGCCATATATCGATCTTAAAAGTCGACATACCTTTTTATCTTGGCCTTTTGTATTGAAACCGACGGGTTATTCCATATAAATTTCATCTTCAAATTCTCCATTGAGAAAAATAGTCTTTACATCCATTTGATATAATTCAAGATTAATATTTGCCATTATTGCCAGAATAAAGCGAATTGAGGTAAATCTCATAACACAAGAAAAGGTTTCTCCATAATCAATTCATTCCCATTGATTATACCCCTTTGCCATAAGGCGAGCCTTATACCTTTCAATTGAGCCATTAGCTTTACGTTTTATTTTGAGAATCCACTTCTTCTCAATGGTCTTGCTTCCTTTTGGGAGATCAACTAATTCCCAAACTCGGCCAGATTTTATTGACTCTATTTTTTCTTCCATTGTTTGCATCCATTTTTCCTTATCAGGGTATGTTAGAGCCTCATTTGCATTCCTCAGCTCATCCTCTTCTTTCAAAGCAATCATGAAAGCTTCCTCTCCAATGTTAAAACATCGACAGGGAATGCTTTTGCAACTTGTTCGCCATATGAGAGATTGTACACTTGGTACATCATGCTCCATTATGCTCCCACTTGGATTATATAATGACAATATCATCTCATTAGGTGATTGTAATTAAGATCGGTTAGAATTTAATTCCCCACCTCTCACATTGCTTCCACTTGGACGAACTCAACAAATTTCATTATCACGATCCAAGATTTCAAATAGAGAGTGGTCCTCACCTATTTCGTCCATCTTAGAAAATTCATTCTCTAAAAATGTGACATCACGTGATTTAAATTCAGTTACACTTTCACTTTTTTACTCACCTATAAACACATACCCTTTTGAATGTTCAAAGTGTCTTAAGAAAATACTATTTTTGCCTCTTGAACCCAATTTTCCATATTTGTGAGAGGGTTCGTGAATATAGGCAACACAACCCCAAGGTTAATCAGGTTTACTACCTATCCATAAGTCATATGGAGTAGAAGTAATTGATTTGGAAGACACACAATTAAGTATATATGCAGTAATTAAAAAGGCATCACCCCAAAAGGTGATTAGTAAGTTAGCTTGTGCCATCATAGACCTAATCATTTCCAGTGGGGTTCTGTTTCCCTTCTTCGCAACACCATTTTGTTGAGGAGTATATAGAATAGACAAATTTCTTTTTATTCTTTTTTCATCACATAATTTTATGAACTCAAAATATTCTCGACCTCGATCGAATCTTAATACTTTTATTTTCTTGTTCAATTGATTTTCTACCAACCTCGAAAATTTTTTTAAAGCAACTTAATACCTCAGATTTATGAGAAATCAAATAGACATGTTCGAATCAAGTATAATCATCTATAAATGTGATGAAGTATATAGGCCCATGCTTTGCTCTTACATTCATTGGATCACAAATGTCCAAATGGACCAAGTGCAAAGGAAACTCAGCTCTTGTTCATTTTTCAAATGGTTGCCGTGTTGTTTTTTCCGCTAGGCAATGCTCACAAATAGGCAAATCAACTTTTTCAATATTGCCCAATAAGCCCTCTTCGGCTAATTTATTCATTCGTTGTAGGCCTATATGACAAAATCTAGCATGCCATACATTCACATAATTATCATAATAGTTAGGAGATGTGAATAAGGAATAACGAATATTGACATTACTATAGTTAACATCCAACACAATAAAACCATCTAGAAAATATCGAAAACTATACAAACTTGTTCCTAAATATAAGTCAACACCATTGTTATGAAAGTTCAAACTAAAATCAAGCTTAATCAAAACCAACACGTAAACTAAATTCCAACGAATTTTTGGAGTATATAATACATCATGTAAGAACAATGTGCAACCACCACGCATGTTCAATTGGCTAGTGCCAATCCCTTTCACTTCCACTCTAGAATTGTTCCTCGTAGGCACTTGTGCTTTGAGCTCGAAGCTCTGTCTAAGCTAGAACAAAAAAAATAAATCTCAAATTCTGGTTTAGCTGCCAGAAGGTAGTCCTCTTTCAGCTCAAGATAGCACATAGCATCCTTAAAAGTCTTTATATTTTCATTATGGGTTAGGTGGATTTTCATATGCTCTCAGCTATAAGGCAAAGAACAAATCACTGCTTGCACTTGCTGCTCATCAGTCAGTATGTGGCTAGCATCCTACAGCCCACTTATCATATTTGACATACGCCTAAAGTGTTGTTTCATGGTTTGTCCATAAGGCTTCTTATATGAGTCAAACCTAATTGTGAGTTATCTCAATTTGGTCACAGAAGTTTGACCAAACCTTGCTGCCAATGCTACCCACATGTTTTTGGCATTGTCAAAATGCTTGAACTCCCACATGATATCATTTTTCATGCTACTCAACAATGTAATGTGACCAATAGAGTTATTTTTCTTCCATGCATCAAATGCATCTTTATCCCTTTTATGTTATGTAGTATTTCCATCTTCAGGTTCTTCCATAACCTGGTTAAGAGCTTCGGGTGCTTCTTGCTCTTTTAACACATATTGAATTTTCATATTCTAGATCTCATAATTATTGCCGTTCAATTTCTCTCTATTATTCAATTTAGCCACTATGTTCTTAGATGCTGAAGTCATTGATATGAACATTTCAGACATATATGCACGAATTATTATTGCCTAACATTTATGCATCCATTTTACACAAACCTATTACATTAATAAATAATTTCACATAAGATTTTAGATTCGAAAGATCACTATGCTCCCAATTATCATTTAAGAATCATAATTTGAAATTATCATTAATATAATTGTTTATGTAAAATTAAGTACTTTTTAGCTACTAAAACTTACCAAAACTATCCACTCACATATAACATACACTATAAGAACAAAGCCAATGAATATTCAAAACTAAATATTCCATAAATAGCGTATAAGTCTTACATGAGATGGAAATATCAATTAGTCCTAAAGAAATAATAAATATCAACATAAAGAAAATATCCATAAGTGATGACTAAACTCAGTGCCTCACATGCTATACATAAATTGGGAAAGACTCATAAAAATTCATAGTAAATCTTATGGTTGAATTTGGTAGCTAAGGAGTGTGGCATCCCAGGCACGTCCCTTCCTATATGTCATTCTAACCTCACACGATTATAAGAGTTCGCACGCAGAAACGTTTCTTTTTTAAAAATAGCATTTCAAACCTGAATTAATAACTAATTAAAAATATAAAGATATCACTGGCACTGAACTTCAACATTTCTTTATTTATATACATGAATGATACAAGGGTGAGTTCATACCAGGGAGGCTATGTATAGTGCTACTCCCATCACTATCCTATCAACATGAGACTTACCATTTCATTTATCAAAAGCGTATCACCTATCACGTGACCTTATCCCAAAAAGTATCGGTCACATGTCCCAAAAATGATCCTTCTCGTCCTCTAACTACAGCTCACTCCACCCTACTAGAAGCATCGTCATCCTCGTCGTCGGACACATATGGTAGGGCCCTATTAGTCGCCCACCAATATGAGCATACACTGCCAATAAACCTAACAATATAGATCCGATAGGGGGCCCAACATCTATAGTGAATAGTGAGATACATTGCATGAATACTATCATGGGGACATCAGGAATCTCGAACTCTGACAGATGTTGTCACGCCCCGAACCCCATCGAGCACGCGACATCCCTCTACTCAGTCGGATAAGGGTGACGTCCCAAGAAACGTCGCCGACCCAAACGATCACGTCAAAGTTTAATCGCGGCGGAAACAATAATATAATCTCGGACAATAAAATCAAAGAGTACCAGGGAGAAATAAATTGCCAAACCACCAAACATTAAACTATACCTCGATATGTATACAATATCCATTTACAATTCAAACTTATACCACAACCGCCATTTACAAACCACAAAGCATACTTGCACACCAAACTACTAAACTACAAACCACCGATATCACAAAAAGATCAGTAGCCTGGGTATACCCTATCTCCCAAAAATAGAACACGTCAAAAGGTTTATCCAACCCCCAAACGAGCCCCTACGCCCTCTAGATGGCGTCCACTCTGACACTCTCCTCATCATCCTCATCTGAATCCTCATTGGGCACTCGTTCATCCGAAGACTCTGAGTCGGCCTCAATCTTGATCGGGTTATCCTCATCTCCCGACTCTATATGAACCTCAATCCTTTCCTCGCCATCAGACTCCTCTTCGGGCTCCTCTACTGGCTCATCCTCCGATGCCTCCTCAGGCTCTTCTTCGGGCTCGTCCTCTCCGGGTTCTTCCTTGGGTATTACACCTAGATCCACATCCATTGGATCATACCCTACTTGAGATTCTTTTGGCTCTGGATTTGGCACTGCTACTGTCATCTCAGGCGTTGCAGGGACATGTTGGTGTTCTGACTGAGCTAGACTAGTCTCCAAACTAGTCATCTCCCCATTGGGAGGGGGTATAGCCGACAGGTCCCAATCTCCTACTCCATCATATGGGACGTCAAAACCGCGAACTAGACCAAACTCATCTACCCCGTCTTTAAACATCCAAGCGGTGTAAATATGAGCCTATCAAAGAGGTAGGCCTATATCTACCCATACTACTGTAGTATGCTTAACCCAGGTGTAATTATCGCCTACAGGGTACTCTACAACGTCATGATCGGTCTGTATAGGAATCCCAAAACGCAATGGCGACAGTGGCGGAAGGTTCATGGCTCAGGCGGGTGCTATGAAATTATTAGTTGAAACAACCATGAGACACTTCTCAATAAGTTCACAACCTAAGCCCTACCTAGGCTATCACGTATTTCAGACAAGTCCAAACACCAAATCAAGCAACACACAACAACGTCGACACAATCGTACGTACCTGGCTCGCAGTACATGCAATCTGCACATTAGTCTTAAATACACAATCACGACTTTCAAACCACATATAAATTTCAAACCATTCTCATGCTCAAAAGCATATGTCGATCGCACAACATTTCCGAATTCCGCACTTCACTCGTTCACGCACCACCACGTCATTTTCATTTAACTTGCCACATTGCACCATCTCATGCTCAATCACTTTCCTCAGCCCGTGTAAACACGCCTCAGGCCTACATGATCGCGACTCGCGTAAACATGCCTTAGGTCCAATCCCATTCTCACTTTCTTTCCTCAGCTCAGGCCAAATGCAATAGGCCTACGTGATCGCGACTCGAGCTTAACACGCCTCGGCCCGATCCCATTCTCACTTTCTTTCCTCAGCCCGCGCCAATGCGACAGACCTACATGATCCCGACCCGAGCTTAACACGCCTCGGCCCGATCCCATTCTCACTTTCTTTCCTCAGCCCGGGCCAATGCGACAGGTCTACATGATCACGACCCAAGCTTAACACGCCTCGTCCTGATCCCACAGTGGTATCACAGCTTGCGTAAACACGCCTCAAGCTGGTTCAATTACCCGCGTAAACACGCCTCAGGGATTTAGTGATCACACGAACATACTCACATGCCATATTTTATCTGTATCCCACGTAAACATGCCTCAGGGCCTTTTAGTGATCACACGCACATCACACGCCTCAAATCTCACACGTGCACACACTTGGGCATCAATTAGATGCACATCAATGCATCAATTCCAACCATTTCAATTCAACTACATCACAAACATACAACCAACACACAATTTGCCATTTTTCACATCAAAACTATGGCACATCAATCTCGACACTTCACGACACTTTCACGCAATTACGAGCCAGATCAAATAACCCATTCTACACACCAAACAACACATTCCAGTATCTAAATCAGCCAAATCTAGCCCTTAATCGGCCTCTAAATTTCCACCAAGACACTTCAATTTTGTCCCTAAGGCCCATCAATCAAATCAGCCCCTAAAACTACACTAATTCGCATCTAACGGGTCCAATAATACCCGATATACTAGGTGAGGTTTAGATTGTAACTTACTTGAAAATCCCCAAGAGAAATCAACCTATCCAAGGCTGATTAGCTGGCTGGAATGTGGCTGTTACGGTGGCAATCGTGCGGTAATGACGATCGGCGATGTTGGTGGCGGCTAGACATGGCCGGCTGCTCTCGGTCACGGGAGGGGAGGGCTTAGCCGAGAGGGAAGGGGGAGGGGGATGGTGACGTAAGGACAGCGGGGGCTCGATTCGATGGCGGGACGGTGGTGGCACGGTGGACGGTGGGCGGACAACAGTGGGGCGGCCAAGAGGGGGAGAGAGAGAGCAATTGGTGAGGGAAGGGGAGACGAGAGAGATGAGAGGGAGAGAACGAGGAGAGAGAGAGTTTTGGTTTGAAATCCAATAATTGGCGTCCTTCAATGAAAAATGACCATCTTGCCCCTCTCTCACTTTTTCAATCAACTGCCGAGATTCGTTCTTATCTTGAGATCGACGGCCACGATCTAATCTTTTTCAAAAAATATCCCAGGGTAATTTGGGAATTTCATAAAAATTCAAGGGCAAATTTGTCCAAAAATTGTCATTTCTAAACTTAGGGTGAAATGACCAAAATGCCCCTCCCAAATTACATTGGCCTTAACAAAGTCTCAGGGGTAAAACGGTCATTTTCCATCCTTCGGCGAAATTCAGTTTTTTTGAAGGATTCAGGCAATTCTTAGGCTGCTCGGCTAATAACAACGTCGTCCAACTGTCCTGTCATGACTTCCTAATATCCAATGCCCAAATTGATCTCTAATTAATAACTGAATTTTATATAACGTAACTTAAGCGTGTCTTAGACTAACGGGTGGCTTTTGAGAAAATTCGCGTATTCGACTCGTGACTGATACTAAATCAAGTTACATGTAAGTTTATTCGGATAGTGACGATCTCGATTGTCATGTAATCACGAGGATCGATCGCTAGTTTCGACGGGTATGATCATTCGGTATAAGTTCTGGATTGTTCGCCAACTCACCTTGTGGTTAAACGGAATCACCCATGATTCACATAGTGACAAATCGGCCCATAACCATCCTAAGATCGGCCTACATTGGCTCAAAATGTCACCTCCACAATTCTATGGTCGAAATTCGGTTCACGATCAAATTTCTCTAGTCGTACGAATTTAAATTCCTAATTAGCCTTTTCCTAATTGTTAGTATCCCAGGAATGATCAGTTCTGAGCGAAAACTAACTATAAGTACGTTCATAAAACTATTCATTTCATAAATCCTAAATGGGCAAATTTCGAAATGTCACAGATGTCCCGAGAAGTCGATCGGGGCCCCAAAGCTAACTGAGGAGGAGGCGGGTAGGATAGGCATAGCTAACAATCTGTAAAAGTTGTCAACAACAATAGTGAGCTAGGCTCAACAAGTAAAATGTCTGTCAACCTATATTAACAAGAATAGAATGCATATCAACAGGCATAAGTATAACAATCTTCTAGCTAGATTTACTAATCACAATAAACACATTTTGTTGTAACTATATTAGTAACCATCTCAAGTGAGATACTTTACTCCACAATCACCATCAATAGCACGATTCAACACACACACACATAACTTCACTCTGGCTTGGGTATCATCATCTCAATCGCCATAATGCATGTTTTCATTCAAGGACATTGTTATTTTGGCATAATTTAGTCTCGTCCTTTATTGGATAAGAAAATTAAGGATTGAACTCAAACTCCTTAACAAGAATATCAACATTGTATAAGTATTTTTTATTGTGTTTCTCTTATTGAGTGTTATGACCAATACGGAAATTACCATGAAATTACAATTGAGAAGAATAAAAACACAAACAAATATACGTAGAAAACCCTTGCTGGAAAAACCACCGGGAGAGCAGAAGCAAAATTCTTCATGGAAATTCAAGAATTACAGTAAGTGGTTCAAAAACTCTTGAGACTCTTTATGTCTCTACTTAAAACCTAAGTACTTGAGAAAATTAGTGTGTTATGCCTATTGTCTCTACTAAACCTCTATTTTTCTTCTCAAGTCGGGTTGCAACAAATTTCAATTCGGGTAAGCCTAATACCCTAAAAAACCTGCTACTTCGGCTTTTGTTTCATAAAAAACCTCCAATTGTAAGTCCTATCCCAATTCTACCTTAAATTTTTTTAGTCTTATAAAAACCTCCAAACTTTAAGTCAAGTCCCAATTCTACCCTAAACTTTTTTTATTTCATAAAAAACCCTCAACTTTAGGTCCAATATCAATTTTACCCTAAATTTTGTTTGTCTTGTCATGCCCCAAACCCCATTGAGCACGCATCATCCCTCTCTCCGGTCTAATCAGTACGACGTCCCAGGAAACGTTACTGACCCAAACGATCTCATCAAAGTTAATCATGGCAGAAACAATCAAATAAATCCGGACAATAAAATTTTGGAGACCCAATAAGAAAATAGATCGCCAAACCACCAACCATAACTATTCCTCAATATATGCATTTACAATATCCATTTAAAAATGAACTTATACTATATCGCCATTTACAAAACCATAAAACAAACATGCACACCAAACTACTATCTATAAACCATTGACATAAAAAAGGATCGATAGCTTGGGTAAGATCTAAATCAAAAATGGGACTCTCCAAAAGTTTTCCCCATCCTCGCAACTAACCGCTACGCCCTTTGGAGGGCGTCCACTCGGACTCGCTCTCTTTGTCGTCCTTGTCTGAATCCTCGTCAAACACCTACTCATTCGACGAATCCGAGTCAGCCCCAATCTCTATGGGGTTATTCTCATCCCCTGGCTCCGTCTGATCCTCAACCCAAACCTCCTCCTTCGACTCCTCTTCTAAACCTCCTCCTTCGACTCCTCTTCTACCTCCTCTTCCGGATCCTCTACGGGCTCGTCCTCCGGCTCATTCATTGGCTCGTCCTTGGGCTCATCCACTGGCTCATCCTCCTCAGGTATTACGTTTAAATCCACGTCCATCGGGTCGTACCCGGCCTGCGACTCCTCAGGCTCTAGATCCGACACTGCTACCATCGGCTCAGACGCTGCAGGGACATGCTGGTGCCTTAATTGAGCTAGACTAGTCTCCAAACTAATCATCTTCCCGTCGGGAGGGGGTACAGCCATCGGATCCTAGTCCCCTACACCATCAAAGGGTACATCGAATCCTTGGACAGGTCCGAACTCATCTATCCCATCCCTAAACGTCCAGGCCATATATGAGTGAGCCTGCCAGAGGGGTAGACCTATATCTACCCATACCATTGAAGTATGCCTAATCCAGGTATGATCATCACCTATAGGGTACTCTACGACCTCATGGTCGGTGTGCATGGGGATCCCAAAACACTGCGGCGGTAGTAGCGGTAGGTTCATGGCTTGGGCGGGTGCTCTGAAATGGTCTGATTGAAATAACCATGAGACACTTCTCAATAAGTTACAACCTAAACCCTACATAGGCTACCACGTATTCCAAACAAATTCAAACACGCAAACGAGCAATACAAACAAACACTATCCACACAATCGCACTTACCTGGACTCTTGGCATACCCAGCTTGTACATTAGTTCACAATCACAACATTCAAATCTCACACACATTTCAAACCATACGCACCTCAAACGGCACGCACTTCCTAAACCACATTCATTTCCATGCCAAACACATATCAATCACACCACATTTCCAGCCCGTATTTCACATTCGGTCACACACCAACATGTCATTTTCATTAAACTTGCCTCATCGTAACATCTCATGCTCGATCACTTTCTCAGCCTGCGTAAACACGCCTCAGGCTCACACTTTCTCATCGCGACCCGCGTAAACACGCCTCAGGCCCGATCTCATTTTCACTAGCCATACCACATGTCTCATTCTCAATCACTTTTCTCGGCTCGCGTAAACACGCCTCAGGCCCAACCGATTCCGCCCCGAGCATCACACGCCTCGGTTCGATCCCATAGTCGTATCACGACCCACGTAAATACGCCTCAGGCCGGTTCAATTCCCTGCGTAAACATGCGTCAGGGTTTTAGTGATCACACGAGCATACTCGCATACTATATATTTTATCTATACTCCAAGTAAACACGCCTCAGGGCTTTTTAGTGATCACGCGCACATTGCACACCTCAATTCTCACACGTGCACATGCTCGGGCATCAATCAAATGCACGCAATTGCACCCAATTACATCATAGCAATTCAGCCACAGTTCCAACACACAACCAACATACAAATTGTCATTTTTTCACATCAAAGCTATGGCAAATCAATTTCGGCCCTTAATGACATTTTTCCACAACTATTTGCCGAATCCAAATATCCAATTTACATACCGAACAACACACCACAACATGCATTTCAGCCACTCACAACCTGCCTTTGGCCTCTAATTTTCCACCAAAATCTCCTAAATTCATTCCTGAGGCCCACTAATCAATTCCACCCGTAAAACTATACTAATCTGCATCTAAACGGGTTCGAAATTACCCGATATATTAGGCGAGGGTTTAGATTGAACTTACACGAACTCTAGACTAGCTCGGCTAGAGTGAAATAGGGCGACAGGCCGGTGGCCTCATGGCGGCGTGTGGCGGCGGTGACGATCGATTGATCGGTGGGCGGTGGCGATGGTGGTGGCTTGCTCGGCTTGTCCACGGCCGAGAGAGAGAGAGAGAGAGAGTGAGTGAATCGAGAGGGAGAAAGAGAGCGGGCGATGGTGGTGGCGTGAAGGTGGTGACGTAGTGGCGGTCGGGCAGACAGGCGGTGGCTGGCGGTGGTGCGGCTAAGAGGGAGAGGCAGTCGGCGTGAGGGGGGAAGGGTTGCCAAGAGGTGAGAGAGAGAATGAGAAGAGAAAGACTTGGTCTTAAAAAGTCCAAATTTGACCATTTTTTGGCAAATGACCATCTTGCCCTTCTCTCGCAAATTCAATCAACGGTTGAGATTCGATCTTATCTTGATATCGACGGCTGAGATCGAATCTTTTTCAAAAATATCCGAGGACAATTTGGGAATTTCATAAAATTCCAAGGGCAAATTTGTCCAACTCAAAAATTAGGGCAAAATGAGCAAAATACTCTTCCCTATAACACTTGCCCTTAATAAACTTCTAGGGGTAAAATGGTCATTTTCCATCCCTCGTCGAAATTCAGTTTTTCTGAAGGATTCGGAAAAATTCAAAGCTATACATTCCAATAACAATGACATCCAAATGTCTTATCGTGACTTTCCTAATTTTCCGATGCTCAATTTGGTCTCTAATTAATAATTGAGTTTTATATAACGTAACTCGAGCGTTTCTAGAACTAATGGGCGGCTTTTAGGGAAATTCGCATATTCGACCAATGACTGATACTAAATCAAGTCATGTGCAAGTATATTCAGATCATGATGACTTCGGTCATCATGTAATCGCAAGGATCAATCGCTAGTTCCCTCGGACACGATTGTTCGGTATAGGTTCTGGATCGTTCGTCAATTCATTTCATGGTCAAATAGAATTACCCATGATCCACTCGTATGACAGTGATATATCGGCCCATAACTACCCTAAGATCAGCCTACATCAGATCAAAATGTCACCTCGACGATTCTATGGTCGAAAGTTAGTTCACGATTGAATTTTTTTAGTCGTACGAATTTTAAATCCCTAGTTAGCCTTTTCCTAATGGTTATTAACCTATGAATGATCAGTTCTGGGCGAGAACTAACTACAAGTACGTTCATAAAACCAAGCATTTCATAAATTCCAAATGGGCAATTTTCAAGATGTCACAACTCTTCCCCCCTTATAAAAATTTCGTCCTCGAAATTTACAATCCAACTTAACTACTCAAATAAATGGGGATAATGACGTTTCATCAATTCTTCGCTTTCCCAAGTCGCGCCTTCTGTCCCATGATGTTCCCACACCACCTTGACCATTGGGATCTTTTTGTTTGTTAGAACTCCCTCTTTCCGATCCTCTATCCTTATTGGTCTTTCACTATACGACACCCTGTCATCAACTTCAATTTCCTCGTAGTTAAGCACGTGAGTTAGGTCTGGTTCGTACTTCCTCAACATCGATATGTGGAACACATTATGCACTTGCGACAAATTGGGTGGCAACTCAAGACAATAGGCTAAATCTCAAATCCTTTCTAACACCTCAAATGGTCCTACGTACCTTGGACTCAACTTACCTTTCTTGCCGAACCGAGATAATCCTCTTATAGGCGATACCTTAAGAAATATATGATCCACTACTTGAAATTCCAAAGGTCTTCGCCTTTTGTCTGCTTAACTCTTTTGACGGCTTTGTGCTGTCTTCAGCCTTTTGTGTATAATCTTAATTACCTTAACCAACTGTTGGACTAACTCTGGTTCGGTTATGTTCCTTTCACCCACTTCATCCCAACACACGGGCGTCCTACACGCTCTACCATACATCACTTCAAATGGTGCCATTCCCATACTCTGCTAAAAACTATTATTATACGTGAATTCTGCTAAGGGCAATTGTTCCTCCCACTTGCCCTGAAAATCTAGCATGCATGCCCAAAGCATATCCTTTAAAGTTTGAATTGTCCTCTCAAACTGGCCATCCGTTTGCGGATGATAAGCAGTACTAAACTGTAGCTTCGATCCTAATGCCATCTATAAACTTTTCCAAAAATTGGCGGTAAACTTAGGATCACGGTCCGACATAATCGTCACTGGTACTCCGTACAAACGAACTATATGTTGCACATATAACTCAACATATTGATCTAATACGAAGTCCTTTCATACTACCAAGAAATGTGTCGCCTTGGTCAATCTATTGACAATCACCCAGATGGAATCATGGCCTCTTTGGCTCCTAGGTAATCCCATTACAAAATCTATAGTGATGTGCTCCCATTTCCACTATGTGATTTCCAAAGGTCGCAACAACCCTCCGGGTTTACAATGTTGTGCATTCCCTTGTGGTACGTCAGGCACTTAGTCACGTGCTTAGCGGTATCTACCTTCATACCATTTCACCAATAGTACTGCCTCAGATTTTGATATATTTGCGTACTCTCTGGGTGGATACTATAACTATTATGATGCGCTTTCGATAAAATTTCTTCCTTAAGCTCCACATCGTTAGGCACACACAAACGCCCACGGAACTTCAAGATCCCATGCTCGGATACTTGGAAGTCCGGTTTCGTTTTAATATCATCCATCTCCAAAATCTTCTGAGTCTCTTGGTCAGTAAACTGCAAAGCCTTAATCTTAATTTGAATCTCCGATTCAATCCTTAGTGTGGCTAGCAGACTCGAGACTTGACTTAATTCAAATCTAAACTCCGAGTCTTGCACCTTTTCTAACAAAGTCCATTCCTTGACCATCAAGTGCGCAATGCTTGACTTCCAACTCAATGCATCTGCTACCCGATTTGCCTTTCCAGGGTGATACAAAATATCACAGTCGCAGTTTTTCAACAATTCCATCCAATAACGCTACCTTATATTTAACTCCTTCTGAGAAAATAAATACTTAAGGCTCTGATGGTCAGTATAAATTTGAAATTTTTCTCTGCATAGATAGTGTCACCAAATCTTCAGGGCGAACACTATTGCGACTAACTCCAAGTCATGTGTCGGATAATTTAACTCATGCGGTCTTAATTGCCTTGATGCATAGGCCACTACTCGTCCATTTTGCATGAGTACACACCCCAATCCTTTCAACGATGCATCACTATAAATCTCATACCCTCTAGGCCCTAACGAAATAGTCAACACCGGTGTCGTCATCAACCTATGCTTTAATTCCTGAAAACTCCTTTCACATTTGTCTGTCCATTCAAACCTCGTTTCCTTTTTCAACAAATGTGTCAACGGTGTTTCTATTGCCGAAAATCCTTCTACAAAGCATCTATAATATCCTACCAAACCTAAAAAGCTTCGAACCTCGGTTACTGTCGTTGGCCTCGGCCACTTCATTATAGCCTCAATCTTCGTTGGATCTACTAAGATTCCCTCTCTAGAGATCACATGTCCAAGAAACACGACTTGATTAAGCCAGAACTCGCACTTGCTAAACTTAGCATATAGTGCGTGTTCCCTCAAGGTCTGTAAAATCCTACTCAAATGAAACTTGTGCTCCTCTAGGCTCTTTGAGTACATCAATATGTCATCTATGAAGACTATGACAAATTGGTCTAAAAATTCCTTGAACACCTTGTTCATTAAGTCCATAAACGCAGCTGGGGCATTCGTCAACCCAAACGGCATTATTGTAAACTCATAATGTCCATATCTCGTCCTAAATGCCGTTTTTAGTATATCCTCCTTTCTAATCCTCAATTGATGGTATCTTGTTCTTAAATCAATCTTAGAAAATACCAAAGCCCCTTGCAGCTGGTCAAATAGGTCGTCTATCCTCAGCAAAGGATACTTATTCTTAATTGTCAGCTGATTCAATTGCCGATAATCAATGCACAACCTCAACGATCCATCCCTCTTCCTTACAAACAGGACTGACGCTCCCCATGGAGATGCACTTGGACGAATAAATCTTTTGTCCAATAACTCCTGCATCTACACCTTTAATTCCTTCAACTCCGACAACGACATCCTATAAGGTGCTTTCGAAATTGGCTCAATCCCAGGGGCCAATTCGATCACAAACTCTACTTTCCTTTCTAGTGGCATTCCCGGCAATTCCTGAGGAAAGACATGGGGATAATCACACACCATGACTACATCCTCTAGCCTCGGCTTCTCAGCCATCGAATCAATCACAGCCGCTAGAAATCATTCAAATCCTTCGTCCAACAACTTAGTCATTTCTAGCGACGAAATCCATGGAATCGAGGTCCCTCCTCGATTTCCTATAAATTCGAATCTAGGGTGTCCAACGGGATTTAAATTGGATTACCCTGCTACTACAGTCCACTACTGCCCTCTGCTTAACTAGCAAGTCCATACCCATTATCACATCGAAATCACACATTGCTAGAACCGCTAAATCAATTCTCTCTTCTCTATCACCAATTATAATCTTGCAATCCGGGCACCCCAATGAAACTAAAATCTTATCGTTCAAGGGAGTGGTCATACACAACATCACATCAAGCAATCGCTGCTCCATACCAGTCAATTTAACAAACTGATCAGAACTAAATGAATGCGACGCTCCCGGATCAAATAAAGCATATGCAGCATGATCATAGAGAGAGACCATACCTGTGATCACGCCTGGTGCATTCTCAACTTCCATTTTGGCCATTGCATATACTCATTCTTATACTAGCGGCCTGTTCTGGTTTGGGGTTAAGGGCACCCAACTTGATTTCTAACTCTGGGCGGTGGCGGCAGCACAGGCGGCCTAGCCTGTCTGTTATTAGGACAGTTCCTCACTTGGTGGTCCACTCCGCCACAATTATAATATATAATATTCCTACTTGGACAAGGTCTAGTCCCATGACTTCCACCACACGATTGGCATACTACGCCCTGATAACGATTCAGCTTACCAATATTCCTCCTAGCGAAAGGGACAAAACTCTGATTCCCTGTCATCGGTCTCTTCCTAAGATTTCGATTGTCCCTAGCCAAACGTACCTTGACCCAAAAGCAGTGGCTCTATCTGCTAAATCCTGCTCAATTGCTTGAGCCTGCTCATAAATATCATTGTAATCCCTAAGAGTCAGCGATATCATCTGACTATGGAGGTTCGGCTTCAATCCATCTCGGAACCTCCGGGCCCTATCCAACGGGTCCTCCATCATCCTCGGGGCAAACTTAGATAGCTGAGTGAACTCAGCCTCATACTGATCCACTATCCTTTGCCTCTGATGAAGCCTCATGAACTCCGCCAACTTCTATTCTCGGGCTCTCTCAGAGAAATATTTACCATTAAAGGTCTCCATAAATATCGCCCAAGTCTGGGTGGTACTAGCCGGGAACACTCTTCCTCTGGTGGCTTTCCACCAATCATTTACATTTCCTTGCAACTGATATACTACTAACGTTACCTTCTCCTTATCCGTACACTGCAATACTTCAAAGGCTTTTCCTAATTCCTCTATCCAAAGTGATGTAGCCTTCAAATCACCTCTATCATCAAACTTAGGGAGCTTTAACTTCAAGAACTGCTCGACTAGCTGATGCATTAGTCGATTTGCATTTACCTGCCCATGTCCTTGGTTTCCATTGTTGCCATTAATGGCAATAGTTGCAGCAGCCTCAACCGCTTGGGCAATAATAGTATCTCGCTCTTGAGTCTACTTGCCCGTCAAGGTCCCTACTTCCTCGAGTGCTCTTAAAATTCCATCCACTTGGGGGTCTACTACAACTCTAGCACCAACTCCGAGGTCCTCTCCAGGTCCAGCATCAACTCTGGGGTCCTCTACTGCTCTAGCTCGAGCACTACCTCCACCCCGTGCTCCTCTTCCTGCACCCTTCTTGGACCTCTTCCTATCCTTTTCTTACACCTCTTCCTTCACTGCTCACTGTCCCAATTCGACCACTCTCCTACCTGCTATAATTCCATACATGAATTAGAAACCTAGGCCAGCTAAATCAGTCTAGTCATAGGCAGTAAATTACAACAATAATCCACTTAGCAGGCAATTCATCATCACAACACTGGTCACAGTCAATAAGTTCCGTGTACATACTTCAAGTCCAGACGCACCTGCATTTCAATCGTTAGAATATCCAATTCACTTAACAATCACAACATACAGTCTAGAAATACGCATAGCACTAGGCTCACCTATGGCTCACTAAGGTCTCCCTAGCCAACTACAGCTATCCTGGGGTCTCCACTCCTTATCACTCTAGGCTTCGACTAACTTAGATCGAGCTGTCCTTTCTCTGATACCAATTCGAACGGGGATGTCATGCCCCGAACCACATCGAGCACGCGTCATCCTTCTCTCCAATTGAATTAGTGTGACGTCTCAGGAAACGTCGCCGACCCAAATGATCCCATCAGAGTTAATCGTGGCGGAAATAATCAAATAAACCCGGACAATAAAATTTTGGAGACCCAGTAAGAAAATAGATCGCCAAACCACCAACCATAACTATACCTCGATATATGCATTTACAATATCCATTTGCAAATGAACTTATAACATACTGCCATTTACAAAACCATAAAAACAAACTTGCACACCAAACTACTATCTATAAACCATCGACATAAAAAAGGATTGATAGCCTAGGTAAGATCTAAACCAAAAATGGGACTCTCCAAAATTCTTCCCCATCCTCGCAACTAACCCCTACGCCCTTTGGTGGGCGTCCACTCAGACTCGCTCTCCTCGTCGTCCTTGTCTGAATCCTGGTTAGACACCTACTCATCCGACGAATCCGAGTCGGCCCCAATCTCTATGGGGTTATTCTCATCCCCCAACTCTAGCTGATCCTCAACCCGATCCTCCTCCTCTAACTTCTCTTCTGGCTCCTCTACGGGCTTGTCCTCTGGCTCATTCACTAGCTCATCCTCGGGCTCATCCACTAGCTCATCCTCCTAAGGTATTACGCCTAAATCCACATCCATCAGGTCGTATCCGGCCTGCGACTCCTCAAGCTCTAGATTTGGCACTGCTACCGTCAGCTCAAATGCTGTAGGGACGTGCTGATGCCCTAACTGAGCTAGACTAGTCTCCAAACTAGTCATCTCCCCGTCGGTAGGGGGTACGGCCATCGGATCCCAATCCCCTACACCATCAAAGGGTACATTGAATCCTCAGACGGGTCCGAACTCATCTATCCCCTCCCTAAACATCCAGGCCGTATAAGAGTGGGCTTGCTAGAGAGATAGACCTATATCTACCCATACCACTAAAGTATGCCTAATCCAGGTATGATCATCACCGATAGGGTACTGTACGACCTCATGATCAATGTGTATAGGGATCCCAAAACGCTGCGGCGGTAGCGACGATAGGTTCATGGCTTGGGCGGGTGCTCTGAAATAGTCTGATTGAAACAACCATGAGACACTTCTCAATAAGTTGCAACCTAAACCCTACTTAGGCTACCACGTATTCTAGATAAATTTAGACACGCAAACGAGCAATACAAATAAACACTATCCACACAATCGCACTTACCTGGACTCTTGGCATACCCAGCCTGCACATTAGTTCACAATCACAACATTCAAATCTCACACAAATTTCAAACCGCACGCACTTCCCAAACCACATTCAATTCCATGCCAAACACATATCAATCACACCACATTTCCAGCCCGTATTTCACATTCGGTCACGCACCAACATGTCATTTTCATTAAACTTGCCTCATCGTACCATCTCATGCTCGATCACTTTCTCAGCCCGCATAAACACACCTCAGGTTCACACTTTCTCATCACGACTAGCGTAAACATGCTTCAAGCCCGATCTCACTTTCACTTGCCATACCACACGTCTCATTCTCAATCGCTTTCCTCGGCCTGCAAAAACACACCTCAGGCCCGCACGATCATGCTCCGAGCATCACACACCTCGGTCCGATCCCACAGTCGTATCACGACCTGTGTGAACATGCCCCAAGCCGGTTCAATTCCCCGCGTAAACACGCGTCAGGGATTTAGTGATCACACGAAGATAATGGCATACCATATATTTTATCTATACCCCATGTAAACACGCCTCAGGGCTTTTTAGTGATCACACGCACATTACACACCTCAATTCTCACACGTGCACACACTCGGGCATTAATCAATTGCACCCAATTGCATCATAGCAATTCAGCCACATTTCCAACACACAACCAACATACAAATTGTCATTTTTCCACCTCAAAACTATGGCAAATCAATTCCGGCCCTTCACGACATTTTTCCACAGTTATTTGCCAAATCCAAATACCCAATTTACATACTGAACAACACACCACAGCATGCATTTCAGCCACTCACAGCCTGCCTTTGGCCTCTAATTTTCCACCAAAATCTCCCAAATTCATTCCTGAGGCCCGCTAATCAATTCCGCCCCTAAAACTACATTAATCCAAGTCTAAACGGGTCCAAATTACCCTATATACTAGGCGTGGGTTCAGATTGAACTTACACGAACTCTAGACTAGCTTGGCTAGAGTGAAACGGGGCGACAAGCCGGTGGCCTCGCAGCGGCGTGCGGCGGATGCGACAATTGGCTGATCGGTGGGCGGCGACGATGGTGGTGGCTTGCTCGGCTTGTCCACAGTCGAGAGAGAGAGAGAGAGAGAAAGAGAGAGAGAGTGAGAGAGTGAACCGAAAGGGAGAAAGAGAGGGGACGGTGGTGGTGGCATGAGGGTGGTGAGACAGTGGCGGTCGAGCGGACGGGCAGTGGCCATCGGTGGTGCGGCCAAGAGGAAGAGGCGGTCGGTGTGAGGGGGGAGGGTTGCCGAGAGGTGAGAGAGAGAATGAGGAGAGAGAGAAAGACTTGGTCTTAAAAAGTCCAAATTTGACCACTTTTTGGCAAATGACCATCTTGCCCTTCTCTCACAAATTCAATCGATGGTCAAAATTCGATCTTATCTTAATATTGACGGCCGAGATCGAATCTTTTCCAAAAATATTCAAGGGCAATTTGGGAATTTCATAAAATTCCATGGCAAAATTGCCCAACTTAAAAATTAGGGCAAAATGAGCAAAATACCCTTCCCCTATAACACTTGCCCTTAACAAACTTCCAAGGGTAAAATGGTAATTTTTCATCCCTCACAGAAATTTAGTTTTTGTGAAGGATTCGGGAAAATCCAAAGCTGTACGTTCTAATAAAAACGTCGTCCAAATGTCTTGTCGTGACTTTTCTAATTTTCCGATGCTCAATTTGGTCTCTAATTAATAATTGAATTTTATATAACGTAACTCGAGCGTTTCTCGAACTAATGGGCAGCTTTTAGGAAAATTCGCTATTCGACCCGTGATTGATATTAAATGAAGTCACGTGTAAGTTCATTCGGTTCGTGACGACTTCGGTTGTCATGTAATCGTGAGAATCGATCGCTAGTTCTATCGGGCATGATCATTTGGTATAGGTTCTAGATCATTCGTCAATTCATTTCGTGGTCAAACAGAATCACTCATGATCCACTCATATGACAATAATAAATCGGCCCATAACTACCCTAAGATCAGCCTACATTGGCTCAAAATGTCACCTCGACGATTCTATAGTTGAAAGTCGGTTCACGATCGAATTTCTTTAGTCGCATAGATTTTAAATCCCTAATTAGCCTTTCCCTAATGGTTAGTATCCTAGGAATGATCAATTCTGGACGAGAACTAACTACAAGGACGTTCATAAAATCAAGAATTTCATAAATTTCAAATGGGCAATTTTCAGGATGTCACATGTCTCATAAAAAATATCCTAGCTTTAGGTTCATTTTCAATTTCATACTAATCTTTTTGTCTCATAAAAGATGACCAAGTTTTACTTGAGTCTCGAATTTGCTCTCTATTAACCTTTCATCAAAATTGCTCTGAAGAATTTATGCTTGTTAATCTCTCGTGTTTGGGAATGCTCCATCCCCTGCGGTAGGAGAGCTCATGCTTGAACAGCACATGCTTTGGAGTTTTATATCTCTCAGTTGTTAAGGAGAAATTTTGGATAGAGGGTTAATGGGGCAGATTTGTGACTCAAGTAAAAATTTTAGGGTAAAATTGGGACTAGACAGTAAAATTGGGACAAAACCTAAAATTGGGGATTTTTCATAATACAAAACAAAAATTTACAATAAATTGAGATATGATCTAAAGCTGAGGGTTTTTATGGGTCAAAAGAAGTTTATGGTAGAATTGAAATTTAACTTAAAGCTGGAGATTTTTTATAAGACAAAAGATACAATTGAAATTAAAGCTAAAGTTGGAGGTTTTTAGGATATGAGGTCAATTCAGGTATCAAATGTAAGCCGTGTTGTTGAAGATATGGATAAAAAGATGGGCCAGAGTCCAAGATAGGCCCAAAAGAAAATCCATGGAATCCAACCCCACAATAAACTTTGAACTTAAGGATATCATTTCCAATAGCTTTTGGTGGCTACAAAAGTTTAGTTTAAGCTAAGACACTCGGCGAAGATATAACATATATGTCAAATGGATTAAATAATTAGAAGCTTGTCCGAGAGATCTCATAAAATACATTATCACCAATTGGGTTTTAAGGAAAGCTTGAAATGTAAATTAGATAGACAAGGTTAGAGACTCTTCAAACATTGGTGATGTAGTTAGTAGAGCACCAATTATAACCATGGACTGAAAATAACAAGTTTCAATTGGGGAAAAACAACTTTCCCTTGTGGTAAGAAGGAATCACTTTCCCTAAACCATCAAAAAAATAAAAACTAACCATTTTCCTTAAAAAATGATTTCATTTATCAAGAAACTTTTTGGTAAAACAAACACCTTAAGGTATGTTTGTTTCGGGAAAAACTTCATTATAAAAAAATGCTTTAGAGTTTGTTTAGAGGAATCATTCCATTTCCAGCAAGAGAATCTCATATAAGATTGGGAGATTTCACTAATTCTATCGTGTCCAAATTACAGAAGCCACTACTTGTCTAGCAAATGCAATTTCTGATCACACACCCAACGCTTACATTTTAATAGATAAGAACCATAGAGCTTGGTGGGACTGTCCACCTTTATTGACACATGATGCACTTGATGTTCATCAGCCCACTCAATCAATTGCTTTAAAATTGTGGGTTCATGAACACCCGGTGTAGGAAGTGAAAGCCACAATGTCAGTCTTGCTCAAAAAAGAACTTTCACCTCTTGGCTTAGTATGATCCACGCATCGATTCCACCCTCAGATTTACTATCGATGAGAAAAACCATTCGGACAGGAATGCATGTGTTGCTAACCAAGTCCGGCTTCGCCCACCCAAAATTGATGTCACAGAATTTGAATCCACACCAGCTTGAAATGGCCACCACATTCTCTTCATCACTGTGAGCCCATTCCTGGATTCTCTTATAGAATTCTTCACCATGTTCATGCACGATTCTCCATTCACTATCGCCGCGTACCTTGTCTTGGCACTTGCAAAGGTGTCATCGATCACCTTCACAAACGCTTTGAGATTTAAGTCATTTCGATCCATTGTGTGTTGGCCAACAACCATGGCATAGAAGTTACCAAACGAATTTGTTGGTATCGGTAGATTGACTCTCCTGCACAAGTTCATCGACCGGCAAACCACAAAGGGCCTTAGGTAGTCGTGTTTTGCTCAATCTATGGTTCATCTTACAAAAAAGTGCGTACACTACCTCAACTCTCGAAATCCACCCATGTTTAGTCGCAACTAAATTTTAGTCCTGATAGGGCTGCACCACTTAACAAGAATTGATTCATCGTAAAATTTACTTCACCATGGAGCAGAGGCTAGCAAGTGACTACTGACCCCTTCACTAAAAATAAAGAGGACAGCTCGAAAAACAGCTAGGCTAGTTTGTTGATTCCACTCCAACACACGGTAGACCATGAATTCATGAATGTCATCATGGTGCACATGTAGCCTAACTTGTGACAAGAGTGCAGGCTGATCACAAGTCCCCCGCACTCGAATACGTTCACTTGAATCACGGCTAGGGGATAGCTACCTAGTCCCTACGCGAACTCGGACAAACAGCCGAGCAGGTCCCCGTTCACTTGAATCACGGCTAGGGGATAGCTAGCTAGTCCCTACGCGAACTCGGACAAACAGCTGAGCAGGTCCTCGTCGAAGTATCCCTCGAGGAGCTGATTGAGCTGGCTATTCACGTTGGCGTGCACAAATTCTACTCCTTGGTCATTATAGTCATTAAAGAGCGCATCCTCCACAAACCGATCGACTAATGGGTAGAAGATCACTGGATTTCCTAAAGTGACCCCTCCAAAAGGTGAAGCCTTTGGAAAGTATCATCTTCATGGTTGTCACCATCGGCCCAGTAGTAAAAAAGGAAACTGGCATATCCTGGATGTTGAATCTCATCTATGCATGAAATGTTTTGCTTTCGATAGTGGTGCGGCATGAGCTGACGACCTAATCAGTTTCTTGCTTTGCACTTCGACCTTCATACTTGAATCTCTTCGAATCACTTAATGTTCCCCAACAAATTGGAATTTCCTTTTTTGGTGCACTCAAACCTGGTCGGTGATGAAGATTTGTTGATGCGAGAGCATCCTATACCGTGGACCATTCCCAATCGGTTCCATCGATGAGCTTGGTACGATCAATGATCATCCATGCTAAAACTGATTTTGGATATGATTGTTAGAAATTAAACCAAATTTATTGGTACTTGTTTCCTTTTTTGAGTTTGTTCGTATTTCCATATTTTGATTTTTCGTATTTTTAGATACTAATTATAGTTTTAGCCCGAAAGAGGAAAGTTTTCTAAGTCAATTAGATTTCCTAATTGAAGAGTTTCCTAATCGGAATAGGTTTTCTAGAACGAGGTTTCCTATTTCGAATCAAACTATGACCTATATATAGTCTATTTCTCTTGTACTTGAGACATGCAATAGAAAGGCGCGAGTTGCGATTGTTTTACCTTCAAAAAATTTCTTCCATCAAATCAAGTTGTTGCCGTGTCTCTGATGCTCATCAAATTGGTATAAGAGCTTACGGTTTGTGATCATGGCCTCAACAAACAATCAGTTTCTCCTTTAATATCCTCGTCTTACCAAAGAAAATTATGGTAACTTGATTGGTAGAACGAAAGCTCTACTCGGAGCCTATGGTGTGTAGGAATTTGTTAACACTGGCTATGATGAGCCGGAGGATGAAGCCACGTTGAACCAGAACCAGAGGAATGCCTTGGAGAAGGTTCATATGAAAGATCAATATGCCCTGTCGATCATCTATCAAGCGTTAGATGATTCCATTTTCGAAAAAGTTTCGAACGCCACTACTCCACAAGAGGCATGGACTGGGAGAACAACAAGTGTTTCGTACTTGAGAATTTTCGGGAGCATTGCCTATACTCATGTCCCATACCAAAAAAGATTGAAATTTGAAGACAAGAGCAAAAAGCTCATCTTTATCGGATATGACTCATCATCCAAAGCTTATCGATTATTTGACCCTAACACTTTGAAAGTATACATAAGTAAAGATGTCAAGTTCAATGAAGATGGAATGGGGGAAGACAATCTAAAAGAAGAAGCGAATGTTCGTGGTGATTCCGATCAAACGGAGTTGAAGGATCAACCTTCACCATCTTCTCCAACATCTTCTTCAAGTTCATCAACACCATTCCCTTCAAATAGTGTCGATGAACCGTTAGTGCCAAGATCAAGAAGATTATCTGAAATTTACGAAACTACCGAAGAGCTTCATCTTATATATCTTCTTGCATATTATGAACCACTTACTTATGATAATGCGGTCAAAGAAGAAAAGTGGAAAAAAGCCATGAACGAAGAAATTGAAGCCATAGAGAAAAATCAAACATGAGAGCTTGCTGATCTTTCGAAGGATAAGAAATCGATTGGTGTTAAATGGGTGTACAAGGCCAAGTAGAATGAGAAAGGTGAAGTGACAAGATACAAAGCTAGATTAGTCGCGAAGGGGTACAAGCAAAATGCTAGAATCGACTATGATGAAGTTTTTGCCCCTGTCATCCGCATGGAAACTATTAGATTGATTATTTCCATTGCTACTCAAAATAATTGACGGATTTATCGAATGGATGTCAAATCAGCATTCTTGAATGGCATTCTTGAAGAAGAAATTTATGTCGAATGACCCAAGGGGTTTGTTGTGAAAGATCACGAAGACAAAGTGCTGAGGTTGAAGAAAGCTCTATATGGGCTTAAATAAGCACTAAGAGCATGGAATTCCAGAATTGATGCATATTTTAAGACGAATGAATTCCCTCAATGTCCATACGAGCATGTACTCTATTTGAAGTAGGAAAAAGGTGATATTCTGCTCGCCTGTTTATATGTTGATGATCTTGTTTTTACAGAAAATAATTTAGTGATGATTGATGCTTTTAAGGCATCAATGGTGAAAGAATTTGAGATGACTGATAATAGTCTCATTGATTATTTTCTTGGTATCGAAGTGAAGCAAAGTGCCAATGGGATTTTTATTTCCCAAAAAAGATATGCAGAAAATATCCTTGAAAAATTCAACATGAAGAACTGTATGGTGGTCAATACACCAATAGAGTGTGGAACTAAGCTTTCGAAGTTTGATGATGGTGCCGATGTTGATTCGACATATTATAGAAGCTTGATTGGGAGTTTGAGATACTTGACATGCACGAGACCGGATATTATGTATAGTGTTGGAATTATGAGTCGATACATGGAGAAGCCGAAATCATCTCATCTTAAAGCTGCAAAGAGAATACTTCGGTACATTAAAGGTACTATTTCTCATGGCTTAAGCTATTATTGCTCTGAATCTTTCAAACTTAGAGCTTATTCGAATAATGATTATGGCGGAGATATCGACAATCAAAAAAGCACCACGGGATTTGTATTTTCTTGTGCGACACTGCTTTCACGTGGTCATCAAAGAAGCAATCAAGTGTTACTCTGTCGACATGTGAAGCTAATTATGTAGCTATATCTTCATGTGTTTATCATGCAATATGGTTGAGAAGACTATTTAAAGATATTCTTATGGAGCAAAAGAAAGCAATAGAGATTTTTGTTGATAATGTTTCTATTATTGCTTTGGTGAAAAATCCAGTTTTTCGTGAATGAAGTAAACATATCGATGTTCGATATCACTTCATCCGAAAACAGGTTAAAGAGAATGAAGTTGAAGTATTACGTGTGAAGATCGGAGATCAAATAGCAGATATTTTTACTAAACCTCTCAAGATCGATGCTTTTCGAAAGTTCAAGAGCTTGCTTGGAATGATCAATGGAAGAGAATTTGGTTTAAAGGGGAGTGTTAGAAATTAAACCAAATTTGTTGGTACTTGTTTCCTTTTTTGAGTCTGTTCGTATTTTCATATTTTGATTTTTCGTGTTTTTAGATACTTATTATAGTTTGAGCCTGAAAGAGGAAAGTTTCCTAAGTCAATTAGATTTTCTAATTGAATGGTTTCCTAATTGGAATAGGTTTCCTAATTAGAATAGGTTTTCTAGAAAGAAGTTTCCTATTTCGAATCAAACTATGGCTTATATATAGTCTATTTCTCTTGTAATTGAGACATGCAATAGAAAGGCGCGAGTTGCGATTGTTTCACCGTCAAAATTTTTTTTCTATCAAATCAAGTTATTGCCGCGTCTCTGACGCTCATCAATGATCTGCTTCGATGGGACAAAAAAGGAAGTTGTCAATGAGGAAACTATCGACCAAGCTATCAATTAAAGGAGTTGTCAATTCTTCTTTAACTATTCAGATATTCAACATCTTTTTGACAAGATTAGTAGCTAATTTCTAGATGGATCGATAATGTATCGATGGGTGGTTGTTTTACGCAAGTTCCTTTGACATATGCAGATTTATTGAGGTAGTTATCCTCTCATCAAGGCTAGAGCACGAATTTTGGAAGATAAGCTGCAAGTCTCAAGATTTCAAGTCTCCATGTATCATCAATGTATTTTGAACTTCCTAGGTCTTAATTGTTTTGTGAGTCTCAAGAGTCAAAGTCCTTAGTTCCTAGGTATTTAATGCTTTCTAGTTCCTAAGTCCTTAAATGGTTGGGTAGTTCCCTTGTCTTTTAATATTTGGTTATTTCCTATGTCCTAGTTCCTCTATAAATAGAGGAAGTCCTCCGTTGTAATATAGATAATTTTGAATGAGAATATACTAGATTTTCGTCTATGTCAACGATAATCTTTGGAAAGTGGATAACTCCTATTTTGGCTTCTTTATCCTAGGAGAGTGAATTACTCCTCGGTGATGAGCCAAGAAGTGTTGTATTCCTAGCTAGTAGTTTTCCTTTAGGCCCTAAGGGTGAGCTTCTCCTATCCCGAAGTCCTTTAACCTTGGCAGGTGGCTTGTCCTTTAGGCCTCAATAGTGAACTCTGTCGATCCCGATCCTCATCCTCGGTTGGTGGCGCATCCTTTGTACCTTGGTGTTGATCATAATCTGTCATTGGTTACCTTATTACCCTTTGGTAACTATCTTGTAAACACACACCCATTCATACACTTCACTCTGAAAACCCCATTTCCGGAATCGCTCGCCCACACATGCGTCATTTGTTACCTGGAAACTCGTTAAACAATGATTTATTTCTAATAGAACTCCTAGATGATACCGTTAGCTTTTGCAGAGATTTTCTTGTGTCATGTCCGTCAATTGAAGGCTCTAAATAGGCTAGTCTTATCCGGTTAAGTGTGGGACGCAAACAACCAGAAAGAAGCACCCAATATACAAATCCGTGTCATCCAAAATCCATTAAATATCTATTGTGTCCTCCTTATCTCAAAAATCAGCTGCCCCCCACCTTCCATAACCAATAATTTTAATAGTTTTTTAAATTCTATGTCAAACTAACAGTACTATTTATGTGATTCCAAACCATGTTGATGTATTTAGATTCGGAGAAGTATTATTTTCCTACCTAAACGAGATACAACTTGCATAAATTAACAATTATACACTAGTTATCGTGAAGACTTGGAGATTGTGTTGGTTTGTTTACATGAAATAACTTTAATGGTGTGAGACTGCGTGGACACTGGACAGTGCTATAACCATCTGATGATGAACGCATAGAGAAATACCAAGAATAAAATTGTGACACCGATTATGAAAGCAAGAGTGATAACTACTAGATTAGATCAAAAATTAATTTTTCTATCATTAGTAGTGATTGATTTTAATTCAATGAATCAATGATCTCGCTTACATTTTATGGTGGCCAACCCTTAGGGTTCACATAATTGGAAGGGGTCAGAGGAATTCTAGTTTAGAAACTGGAGATAACCATTTTAAATTTCACCAATTGTGGGCTAATGGTCTAGTTCTAGGCATCTTTTGATGTGGCTAGCAAGAATCACCTGGAGGGGGGGTGAATAGATGATCTAAAACAGTTTATAGAAATTAAGGCGAAAATGAAAGATCACGGTTGAGTCTAAATAATATTTAGATTCAAAACAGTTTATAAAAATTGTGCTTCTGATGTGTAGTGTATAAATTAAAAGAAGAGGGATAGAAAAACTGCATACAAATTTATAGTGGTTCAGCTTATAATAAGCCTATGTCAACTCTTCCACCCTGACAGCCCACTGGCTGGGCTTCACTATGTAATCAAGAAGAATTACATACTTAGAGTGACAGTACTTTTGTGTATGGTAGGACTCTCTATCTCACATAACCACTCTTACAAAGTTCCCTCAAGATCTTAAAGTTTTGACTCAAGAAAGACAATAGAAAGAATCGGAGTATGGTTAGGCTTTGGACTTGTTGATTCTTGATTTTGTACTTCCTTCT
Organism: Syzygium aqueum; assembly: GCA_031216185.1. Lineage (NCBI taxonomy): Eukaryota > Viridiplantae > Streptophyta > Magnoliopsida > Myrtales > Myrtaceae > Syzygium > Syzygium aqueum. The sequence goes on from CM062237.1 coordinate 8,929,753, forward strand.
ACTGCTCATTGATCTCCTTAAATACTCATCCACTTCCAAACTAGTCGTTGGACAATCTCTAGAGGATCATCTTCCAATCTTCATCTTGGTCAGATTTGTATAGAAAAGATTGAGTAGCCGTTGGATGACAGATTCTGAATCCCGCTGATTCTGGTCGCCCATATAATCAGAATCTTGATTTCCATAAGTAGAGCTTAATCCGTTGTGATGGATACTTGTCATAATGTTTTGATTGTCAGTCAATTTGATTGAGATTGAGACAATCAAAACCTCCCTTTTATGAAAAATATATACCAGATCACTAGCTGTTGTGATTCCTTCTGAATAAGTTATGTTTTTGAAAAACTTCATTATTTAGAACTTGAGTCATCGCAGTTCTTTTGTAAAGTCTGAATATTAGAGTTTGAACTTCTCATTCTGAACTTCTTGTTCTAAAAAACTTATAGAGTCTGATATATCTTTTTGAACTTTCCAGATTATATTAACCTGAAAGGAACTACATGTCATAATCACAAGTTACACATGGAGAGTTTTATCAACTTCAAAATCCATTAGGGGTTTTTCTCAACAATGTTTCCTTTTTTTATGGTGACAAAACTTCCATGCAGATTCAATAAATATCAATTAAAATTAAAGGGAGTAAACACTTTAAGCATATGAAATACATATATCAAAATGAAGAAATTTGTAAGATATGTGTATAACCTATATAACCTGCAAATTAAAGTGTTAGTACGATATTATCTGCATAACTGCATAACTTCTCCCCCTTTTTGTCATCAACAAAAAGAATAATGATATGAATAATCGACTGATAAATCATCCAAGCAAAGTATCAGAATCAAATGTTATGAGTACAAATCAGAATAGTTTTGAAAAGAGGGAATGAAAGGCAGGTCATCTTTTAGAAGGGGTTCGAACGAGCTGAAAATTGTCCAGAATGGAAACAACTTCATCAATCTTCGTGGAGCATTGACCAATGGCTTCATCCATGTTTGTAGAGCATTGAGTAATAGCCTCCCTTAATTCTGCTCTGTCTGCCTCTACTTGAAGATGTTGAGCCTTGTTGTTTTCCTCAACAATTCTACGAAGATTCTTCACATCTTCTTCAAGTGCAGCTAGTTTTTTGTTTGATTTCCCGCAGAAAGGTCATAATGGTCATGTTCTTAGAAGACTGGTTCTAGACATTTTCTGGTACAGGCTGTTCGAACCTTTCTTCCGCTTCTATTGGAATCTCCCCCTAAAATCCTACATGATCTTCATAAGGATCTGCATTCATTAGTTCTTTAGGATTAACTTGAGATTGACTGGCATATGTTCCATCCTGTACATTGTCCTGTGTATGCAGATGAGAGTCTCGAGGCACTGATTCTGTAACCTTTGTGCCGGGTTCAGAAACAAGTTCTGGACTAACAGGTTGTCCTGTTTCAAGATGTTCATCTTCTTCATCTTGAAGAAGAATTCTTCTTTTCTTTGTGTACACCTTGATAGGACTAGGAGAAACAGTCTGCCTTTTGTCTAGTTCTACTCTTTTTCTGTCTCCTTTTTCCTTGTCAATCTTCTTCCCACTGGATTTGGCTTCTGAGGTTTGAGCAACTTTGCCCCTGGCTTTGCTGGTTCTTTCGCATATATCATCAAAGTTCTTCGTCTTGTGAAGCATCTTTTCTCCCACGAACATACAAGGTATAACGGTTTTTCGCAACTCATCGGGAGCAGATATATTTAAAAACAAAAAGATACGAGAGATGAGTACACCGTATGGGAGTTGTCCCTTGTCTCTCTGGAGTGTCCTGTACATGTGGAAGATGATGATATGGGGAAGAGAAAACGACTTTCCATTGAGAATAGCCCAAATGAGATTGATTTCTAATCTGGACAAGTTTGTTTTGGATGATGGTTTAGGCTTCAAGTAGTTGATAATGATCTTGTGCAAGATTATGGATGTTCTGGTCAGATCAGAATAGTTGATGTGGTTCTGCAGCAAGATTCTGATGTCCTGAAATCGATTTGGAAGCAACATCTATACTGACTTCCAAAGGAGAAAACTTGGAATATTTAGCTCCAATAATCAAAGCTAGGTGCTCAGCTTTCATGTCATACTTTCTATCTCCAACAGTGAACCGTAACCAGTTTGGTGATAGTATAGAAAGGTTGGAGTAAAAGTAAATAGTCAATTCAGTATAAACATTGGCAGATTGCATACAATATTTAGAGATCCCTAATCTTTCAAATAGATGTAGCACAAGGATCTAGCTTTGTCAAGGTATGCAAAGTCAACAATCCGATTATTCATGACCCCTCGTGCAAGCAGCAATCGATAGAAAATGTTGTGCTCTGTGCTTTTGAACAAACTTCCAGTGCCTGGCATTCCAGATGCAATTCCTACTCTCATAACAAAATTTTCAAAGAATTTTGCATCATCATCAAGAATGACAAATTTAGAAGCACTCGTCGACCTAAGGCTAACATGAGCAGATTTCTTGACAAAGGGAGTAGACGGTTCCCTACTTTCTCCTTTCCCTTAGAAGAAGAAGAAGTCTTTTTAGGATTAGACTTAACCTGTTCATGATCAGTCTTGGAACAGGACTGAGAATAGCTTTTCATAAAGCTTGCTTAAGAGAGAAAGCCGTTGTCTTTCAGTCAAGCACGAAGAACAGATGCCGATGCATTGCTTCGTTTCATCCGTTCATAAGCTTTCCAAGCTAGTTTGATGTCTTTAAAATGAAAATCTGTTTTACCAAAAGGTGCCGGTGTAGACGAAGGCTGATGTTCCTATGCAGTCGCTTCCGTCGGGCTCTAACAATCGGAATTCTGTGTCTAAAATATCCTAGAATTCTGGTGGCGCTAAAGACTTAGATTCTTGGTTGACAACATGGGTGGATCATCTCTTGAAAGGCATCTTGATCAGGTTCAAGAGTAGAAAGTTTTGATCTTGGAGAATGAAGAGGCACAGGAGCGTCGAGACGGTCGAGAGAGAAAAAGTACAGACGGGTTGTACTTATAGGGTTTTACTAAAGGGGTTTTATAAAAGGTGAAGGATGAGTTTTTGGAAATAAAATGCTAGTAAAAAGCAATTAACCAAACAAAATATACTCAGCACAAACAATCAAATAGATAAAATAGAATATTTACCTGATTTGCTTTCCAAAAGAGATAAATATGAAAATATTCTGCCATAAATACTAAATATATCCCCGGCAAAAATTTGAATTAGGGACGTACCTCTCATTTGAGTCTGAATGTGAGATTCAGATAGAGAATGTTTCAGTCTGAAAAATACCTATCTATCAAATCCTTCAAGAAAATGGATAAGTAATGCATAGGTTATCTCTAATATACTCAAATGAAGATTTATTAAGGTTTTGTGAATATATCAGCTAATTGATTCTTAGAATCAATTAATTGAATATTCACATCACCATTATGAATATGATCTCTAATAAAGTGATGCTTGATTTCAATATGCTTAGCATGTGAATGAAGGATTAGATTCTTGGTCAGATTGATAGCACTCGTGTTGTCACATTTGATTGCAACACTTGAGTCTTCAATATCAAAGTCTCGTAACTATTGCTTCATCCACAGAATTTGTGCACAACAACTTCCCAAGGCCACATACTCTGCTTCTGCCGTAGAAATTGCAACTGTGTTTTCCTTCTTTGAGTACTAGGATACCAACATGTTTCCAAGTAGTTGACATGTACCCGTAGTACTTTTCCTATCCACTTTACATCCAGCTAAATCAACATTAGAATAATCAATAAGTGTAAAATCTAAATCTTTGGTATACCAAAGACCTAACATTGGATAAGTTCCAATGTATTTGATTATTCTCTTGATTGCAAAAAGATGTGATTCTCTCGAGTTAGATTGAAATCTTGCACACATGCATACGCTAAATAATATATCAGGTCTAGATGCAATAAGATATAACAAAGATCCTATCATGCTTCTATATACCTTATGATCAACCTTTTTACCGTTTTCATCTTTGTCCAGTTTGGAAGAATGAGACATTGGAATGTCTGTTTTCTTGTAGTTCTGCAACCCAAACATTTTGACAATCTCCTTTGCATATTTCTCTTGGCAAATGAATGTACCATCTTTGGTTTGTTTCACTTGTAGGCCAAGGAAGAATATCAATTCACCCTTCATGCTCATCTCAAACTCATTCTGCATATTCTTTGAGAATTCTTTGCACAATAGTTCGTTAGAGGATCCAAACATAATATCATCAACATAAATTTGAACAAGTAGAAAGTATTTACCTTTTCTCTTAATAAACAAGGTTGCATCAACTTTACCTTTTGAGAAATCATTTTCCAGAAGGAAGGTGCTTAACCTTTCATACTAAGCACAAGGTGCTTGTTTCAGACCATAAAAAGCTTTCTTGAGTTTGTGGACATGATCAATCTTCTTTGGTTCTTCAAAACTAGGTGGTTGTTCCACATATACTTTTTCTTTGATATAATTATTCAAGAAGGCACTTTTCACATCCATCTGAAATAATTTGAAGTTATGGAAACAAGCATAAGCTAATAGTAGCCTAATGGCTTCTAACCTGGCAACTGGTGCATAGGTTTCATCATAGTCTATGCCTTCTTCTTGAGAAAAATCTTTTGCAATCAGTCTTGCTTTGTTTCCTGTGACTTTTCCTTTGTCATTCAGTTTGTTTTTTAATATCCCTTTTGATCCAATTACTGGATGATTTTTTGGTCTTGGTACAAGTTCTCATACTTCATTGATTCTGAACTATTGAAGTTCTTCCTGTATGGCTTCTATCCAGCTTTCATCAGATAATACTTTACCAACTTCTTTTGGTTCTATTTCTGATATCAATGCCAAGTTGTTAATATTCTCTTTGTATTTAGATCTGGTCTTGATACCATCTTCTATTTTTCCAATGATGAAGTTCTTCGGATGACTGGATTTGTGTTTCCAGTTTTTGTCAAATATTTCCTTCTAAAAATCATCAAACTCTGAATGTTGAGTCTGGATTGTTTCTTCTTTTCCTTCTTCTGTAGATTTAATGATCTTTGGATATTCTTGTTGAGCTCCAGATGATTCTTGAATGTTGGAGGATGGTTCATATTCATCTTTTTGAGTCTGAATGTTTTCATCAAACCTCACATTCATCGTTTCTTCCACAGTCTGAAAAATTCTTGTTGAATACCTTGTATGCCTCGCTTGTAGTTGAGTATCCAAGGAGAAACCCTTCATCTGCTTTCTCATCAAACTTGTCAAAGCGGTCATTTGGATTTTTAAGAATAAAACATTTATATCCAAACACACGAAAGTATGAAATGTTGGGCTTTCTACATTTGTAAAGCTCATAGGGGGTTTTTTCAAGAATGAGTCTGAGAAAAGCTCTGTTAATGATATAACATGCTGTAAAAATTGCATCTGCCCAAAAATGAGAAGGAACCTTGCTTTCAATCAACAGAGTTTTTGCCATTTCTTGCAAAGAACGATTTTTCCTTTCCACAACACCATTTTGTTCCGGTGTGTAAGGAGTGGAATAATTGTGTTGAAAGCCATTTTCCTCATAGAAATCTGAAAAGCTTTGATTATCAAATTCTCCCCCATGATTAGTTTTAATGCAGGAAATGGTATAGCCCTTTTTATTATGAACCTTTCTAGCAAATTTTGAGAAATATGAAAATGCTTCACTCTTATGAACAAGGAAGAATACCCAAGTAAACCTTGTGAAGTCATAAATAATGACTAAACAATATTTCTTATCACCAATACTTTATGTTCTGGTTGGTCCAAATAGATCCATATGGAGAAGCTGCAATGCACAATTAGTGGAAACATGATGTATAGACTTGAAAGAACTTCTTACTTGTTTTCCTAGAGTGCAAGCATTGTATAGTTCTATTTTTCTGTATTTCAAATCTGGCAGTCCTTGAACCAATCTCTTGTTTGAGAATTTTGAGATCTATTTCATACTGATATGCCCTAATCTTCTGTGCCAGAGATCTTCATCCTCTTTGACTGAGATCAAACAATGAGTGGAGTTTGAATTTACATCCAGAAGATAAATATTGCCATGTCTTCTTCCTGTGAATGTTTGAGAACTTTCTTTGCTTGATCCTAAGCATGTATCTTCTTGAAAGTTGATTTTGAATCCTGAAACACATAGTTGTCTTATGCTTATCAGATTGTAATTGAGTCTTTTTACCAATGATACATCATTGATTTTGAGTCGTCCAATTTCAACAGTTCTTTTGCCAACTATTCTTCCTTTGTTATTTCCTCCAAAGGAAACTTTCCCACCATTTAGGCTTTGTAGTTCAACAAATATGCTTGGATCTCTTGTCATGTGTCTAGAACATCCACTGTCTAAGTACCACTTTCTTTTTCTCTTTGTGGTGACCTGCAAAAATCACAACTTTTCAAGTTTTCTTTTGGTACCCAAATTTGTTTGGGTTCTTGAGAGTTAGTATAGGCCGTCTTAACAAAATCTTTTCGAATAGGTCTCTAGACCTTAGGACATTCATTCTCAAAATATTATAGATCTCCACATTTTGAACATTTAAGAGCACTTCGACCAACAGGTTTGATAAAATTCTTTTTGAAATGATTTTTATAAGCTTGTCGAGGAGGTCTTTGTTTTAATCTCTCCTTGACCTTTAGAAAATCAATCAAACTATCACTTTCCTTCACAAATTCAAGACCAGATTTGTTGAAGTAAGGAATCTGTATAGAAAGAATATGCTTCAAGGTTTCTGATCCTTTTGAAACTTGGAAATAAGATATGAAACTTCCTTTTTCAAAGTAGCATTTTCTTTGGAAAGAAAATCTCGACTTTCCTTGATTTGATGAAATTCTTTTTTAAGGAAATCGATTTTTTCCTTTTGTGAAATATCCTATTGTTTAAGTGATGAATCTTCCTTTTTCAAAGAAAAGATTCTTTTAAGAGCAGCCTGAATTCGAAAAACAATTCATCAGTATAATTTGATACTTCAATAGGCATTTTCAGGATGTTTTACCTCAATCTCTACTTTTGCATCTGAATCTGAATCTGAGTCTACATCTGACTTAGCCATTAGACAAAAGTTTGAGATATCTTCATCATTGTCTTCACACTCAGTATCACTCCAGGTTTCAGCTTTTAAGGCCTTCGTTGCCTTCTCAAATTTAGTCTTTTTTTTTCAAAAGTGGACAGTTTGGCTTAATATGTCCATGTTTCCTACAGTGAAAGCAGATTATTTCCTTTGATTTATCTACTTCCTCGAGGGTTCTCTTTTTCTCAAAAGGCTTCTTCCCTTTGAGATTTCTTCCTTTGATTTTCATCCTTTTGTACTTCTTTATAAAGAGAGCCAGCTTTTCATCATCAACATCCTCAGCCTCAGAATCTGCATCAGAATCAATGTTAGTTTTTAAAGCAATTGATTTATTATCTCTGGATTCACTCTCGTCAATCCGTTTCTCTATCTCATAGGATTGAAAAGTTCTAATAAGCTCATTCACTGAAAGAGGCATAATCCTTTGAGTTTCTTTGATAGATGTTTTGATATTCTCCCACTGGTTCATCAGTTTTCTCAAGAGTTTGTTGACCTTCATCGCATCTGGGACAGGTTGTCCTTGATATGCAAGACCATTTACTATGTGAGTAAATCTGTCATACATATCAGCAACAGATTCTTCAGGCTTCATTTTGAAAGATTCATATTGGCCAAGCAATATATTGATTCGAGTTTCCTTGGCACCATCTGTTCATTCATAAGTGATGTAGAGAGTGTCCTAGATATCCTTAGCTGATTCACAGGAAGCAATTTTTTTATGCTCGACAGGTGCTAAATCACAATAAAAAGAATAAATTGCTTTAGAATCTAAGGTTTCTCTTTTTGATATCTCAGTTTGAGATAATGGAGGATCTGTTAGCATATTTCCATCCATCTTTTCTTTCGAGTCAGAAGGTCTTGGTTTGACTCCTCTGATGATGACATCCCATTACATGTGATCAATTGACTTTACGAATGCCGTCATCTTGTTCTTTCGGATGTTGTATTCCTTGCCATCGAATAGGGAGGTATATTGTTACTTTGACCTTTAATGAGAGCTGGAGCACCAAATCTAGCCATATAGATCGTAAACTCAGAAGTAAAACACTTCAATAAACGAGCAACCTGCTCTAATACCAATTGATATGGCTAGCAAGAATCACCTAGAGAGGGGTGAATAGGTGATCTAAAACAGTTTATAGAAATTAATGCAGAAATGAAAGATTGCGGTTGAGTCTGAATAATATTCAGATTCAAAACAGTTTATAAAGACTGTGCTTCTGATGTGCATTGTATAAATTAAAAGAAGAGGGATAGAAAAACTGCACACAAATTTATAGTGGTTCGGCTTATAGTAAGCCTATGTCCACTCTCCCATGCTGACAGCTCACTGACTGAATTTCACTATGTAATCAAGAGGAATTACAGACTTAGAGTGACAATACTCTTGTGTATGATAGACTCTCTATCTCACATAACCACTCTTACAAAGTGTCCCTTAAGATCTTAAAGTTTTTGCTTAAGAAAGACAATAGAAAGAATCGGAGTATGCTCAGGCTTTGGACTTGTTGATTCTTAATTCTATACTTCCTTCTGCTGCTCGTTGGTCTCCTTAAATACTTTTCCACTTCCAAACTAGCCGTTGGACAATCTTCAGAGGATCATCTTTCAATCTTCACCTTGGACAGATTTATATAAAAAGGATTGAGTAGCCGTTGGATGACAAATTCTGAATCCCGCTGATTATGATCGCCCATACAATTAGAATCTTAGTTTCCATAAGTAGAACTTAATCCGTTGTGATGGATACTTGTCATAATGCTTTGATTGTCAATCAATTTGATTGAGATTGTGACAATCAAAACCTCCCTTTTATGACAAATCCATGCCAGATCACTAGCTGTTGTGATTCCTTCTGAATAAGTTCTGTTTCTAAAAAACTTCATTATTTAGAATTTAAGTTAGCGTAGGTCTTCAGTAAAGTCTGAATATCAGAGTCTGAACTTCTTGTTCTAAGTTTGAATTTCTTGTTCTGAACTTTTCGTTCCGAAAAACTTGTAGAGTCTGATATATCTTTTTGAACTTTCCAGATCATATTAACCTGAAAAAGAACTACATGCCAGAATCACAAGTCATACATGGAGAGTTTTGTCAACTTCAAAATCCATTAGGGGTTTTCCTCAACATCTTTATGAGTCTAGACTTAACAAGTTCATGGGCTTACAAAGTGTTCCACGGGCTTAAAGATAGTCAGGGTCTCCACTACCGTGCTTCTAGAGTTTAAAAGGAAAATAAATGTCACGCCCCGTACCCCACGAAGCGCGAACATCCCACCTCTGGTTGATTATGGTGCAACGCTCCCAGGATGCATTGCCGACCCAACACACAGAGAATAATACACATGCGGAAGCAACGTATATAAATATATATACACCCGTACTAACATACATGAGGCCAAGGTAGCACAACCAACAAGCAACACCTTGGAAAGTATATATACTAGCATTACCAAAGAAAACTTTTTATACAATTCATTTATACAACAGCAGAGAAAACACACAGTCAGCAGCCACTCAGTCAAAAGGGGTCAGTGTATAGCACTTCGGCTCCTCAGCTTCCACGACCATGGCTGCAGGTCCGTCCCCACAAGGGTGCACACTAGAGGACCGCTGGATGAACCGCAATATACCAAAAAGAGGCGCTCTCATCGGCATCCTACGGCTGGGGGTTTGAAATGTTTCGATTTACACAACCGTGAGACGAATCTCAATGAGTTCAACCCCTAAACCTAAGCTGGGCTAGCATGCAATCTCCTGACCAGAAACGAATATTTAAGAAAATCACAACACAATCATAATCCTAAAATTCTCTGACCCTGGAGGTTAGACAGCTCAATATATAATAATCATGGCACATACGTGGCACACATAGTCACACGTTCACCAAACACATGCTTCTTCACCGAGTCTTACACACTCACATGCTAATCAGTGCGTGTTTATGTATGCAGATGTCCTCGACATGTCATGCACATTTCTTCGGCCCATTGGCCCACACTGGCACACTTGCCCCAAATTATTATTCTTATTACGACTCGAGTCATCACTTTTTCACAGCCCGGTGCGTCTAGCCTGCTTCAAAGTGCATGAGGCGCAGCAACCGATCTGGCCCAGTGTCTCTAGCCTGCTTCAAAGTGCATGAGGCGCAACACTGTTCTCCTTGCGAACCAGAGCTTGCTTCAAAGTGCATGAGGATGGTCGCCTTCCGGACGTACCGGGCATCGTCCTACTTCAAAGTACATGAGGACGGTATCGACCCGAAGGTCACGACCCGAAGGTCCTTAGGTGATCACACAACTCATTATTATCTGAACCCAGCGTATAACGCTTCAGGGTATTTTAGGTGATCACATACTCATGGCAGACACGCATTCTCGCACAAGTTCATCACATGCCTCACTCTCGGCATACACAATGCGTGTCCATGTTATGCAATGCAATGCACCATGAGCGCCAATTAAATTCAAACACTCCATATCACAACACGTGCTCAATTGGCCCAATTAATACCGCGTGGCCCAACGTGCGATTCACAATTCAATAATTAATTGCAAGCCAAACAGTGGCCAATCGCACTCCACAAAAATTAGCCACACAACATACGACATGGTAGTACGCAATCAATCACAATCAATCACGAATTACATACAATCAGTCGATCCGGGCACACCCGATAATTGCCAATGGCTCCTAAAATTGGTCGTTTAATCCAATTAACCTCCCTAAATAATTCTCATTAATCCACTAAATTTTTCCGATAAAAATTTCCACTAATCAGTCATCCACCCAGTCTAAATTATGTATCGATAATACCTAATCCAGTCCGGAAAAACGCACTATTAGTCCTAATCCGGGTTTAGGAATTTTACTCACCTAATCCAAGGTCACGACGACGGGGAATGGCGGCCGATCACTGGTGAACAGTGAAACCGGCGGCGGAATTCCCGGCGACGCGCACTGTTCACGGCGACACTGTTCACGGAGTACTGTTCACCGGGGGGGCGGGGGGGTACTGTTCACGAGGTACTGTTCACGGGCGACACTGTACGGACAGAGGGGAAACGGTGGCCGGCGAGACGCCGGTGACGGCTGCGACGGCCGAACGGGACGGTGGTGAACAGTGACCGTACAGACGGTGAATAGTACCCGTACGGACACTGTACGGCCGGGGTTGGATGGACATGTATGGACAAGCTGGACGCCCGGGTGTCGACGGAACGACGATCGGAGCTCCGGCGAAGCTCCGGCGGTACTGCTTGCAGAACAGAAAATGAGAAAAAGAGAGAGAAAGAGAGAGAAAAAAGAGGGAAAAGGGAGAGAAGAACGGGCCGACCAGAGCTAGGCTGCGACTGGGGGCTGTGGTGGTCGACAGGGAGGCACGACGGGCGGCGGCGGCGCTCCGGTGGCCGGCGGCAAGCTCCGGCAAGCTTGCCAAGAGAGAAAAAGGGAGAGAAGAAGCTGCTGTGGGCTGGTCTGGCCGTGGGAGTGAGTGAGGAGAGAGAAAGTGGTCTGGACTGGTCAAATACAGCAGCCTAGGGGCGCCACGTGTCGCCGATCCGCGCGTTTGACGATTTTACCCTTCGATCCGACGATCCAAAACCGTTCAACCTTAATAATTGAGGGATAAAATGGTCAAAAGCCCCAATAATTGAGCTGATAAATATCTGGAAATATCTCGAACCTACACCCCGAAATTCGGACCTGAACCGGGCTAGGGGCGAAACTATCCTTTTTCCGGCACCGGGGCGAAATTTCGATTTTCGCACCTACGCGTTCCTTACACGCGTGGCCAACCTAATGTGGCGTCGGAATCTCGAAATTCATTTTCTAAGCCCCCGGAAATCGACTGCGAAGTTCCGGCATTAAAATAATATTATTTTCCATTTTTTGTCGAAATTCCTGTTTTGGTCCAAAATGACTCTTGGTATGCGTGGCCACTTCAAAATAGCGTCTGTCTCGAGAAATAACCACTTTCGGGCCCTGAACCCAAATCGGCCTCCCGAGGGTAAAACTGTCATTTTCTGACCCCGGACCGAAAATCCGATTTTTAACCCTACTTACTCAAAATGCGCGTGGCCAGCGTAATACGGCATCAGATTTCCAAAATTTGTCTCTTAAGCCATAGAAAATCGATATCTAATTCCGGGCCCAATTCTGTGTTCAAAATTCACTCGGTTTCAAAATTTAGGATCTCTCACTAACGGGTGGCTGTTTAGAATGTACGCGTATCGATCTAGGGTTATCCGAATCACGACGGTTCTGTACTTTGAGAGAATGAGAATCAATCATTAACCTCAAGAATTACGATCATGCAGTTCAAGTTTAGGACTGGCTAACCACGTGTACTTTCGGTCTTGCAGAATCACCTGCGATCCGATTGCACATCGTTGGCCTTGGTCAGACCCAGTTCGTTGCCTTTCCTAAGATCGGCTCATATCGGTTCATAGTAGTTTCTCATTACTTCTCAAGATCGGTATTCGATTCGCGATCGGGTCCCTGATCCACGTATCACTTCCTAATTAGCCATACCCTAATGGTTAGTATCCCAAGAGTGATCAGCTCTGGGCGAGATTTACTAAAATGAAACATGGAATAATGTTAACTTCATTAATCCCAGAATTACATCAAAATTCGGGCTGTTACAATAAATAGATAAATTCAAATGTTGAATTCACAAAACATGGATCGGCCTACTTTTAGATCAAGTTGTGAAAATTCAGAGAACCATCAATGATAGATAGAAAAATCATGAACATCTAAGGCATGCTTGCACTGCAATACAAGGATATAGTGGAAACATCATAAACGTGAAACAAGTAGAGAGAGAGAGAGAGAGAGAGAGAGAGAGAGAGAGAGAGAGAGAGAAGAGGACGAGGAAGAGATTTCGTTTATTTATAGTGTGTAGAATGACAAAGAATGGGTTAATAATATTTACAGGATAAATAAGCTGATAAAGTTGGAAATATTAGGTAACTGCTTGGAGAGTTAATGTGAAAATGCCTAGCAAGATTAAATAAGAAATGGTTAGCAGATTAAATGTTTTAACAACTGGAGCAAAAAATGTGAAAATGGCTAGCATAATTAAAGAAGAAACGGTAGCAGATTAAATATAACAATAGTAAGTTTGACTAATGGTCAAAACACAAAAGTCAAAAGTAAAAAATTTGAAATGGCTTAGCCCAATTGAAGAAGAAATGGTAGCAGATTAAATATCATAATGGCTAGTTTGACATATGGCCAAAACACGAAAATTAAAGGTTTACTCCTAAATAGGTTTTTGAATATGGTCTCGAGACAGAAGTAAAAAAATTGGTTAGAAGGAACCTTGGACAGGTCCCACGAATATTTACATTTGGTTTGACACAAGTTCACGTGAGCAAGCTCATGTTGTTACTAAGTTAGTAAACCGAACCTATTAATAAAGTGAATAATAGAGAACTTCTCAAGTAACGTGGGACTACAAAAAAAAAAGTAATCAAGGATTTTGAGATACCTTGTTTATAATAATCGTTGACATCTTTCAAAAAGGTTTATCCAAGTAAAGAAGAAATAAATGCTGGTTTCACACTATAGGGTGATGCATTGAATCTAGTATCTTTCGGACTATGAACTAGACTTAGACAAATGAGAATAACTTATAGAACCATTGGTGAAGCTTGTAACTTCCATGGTCTCAGGATTTTTGTTGTAAGCTAGAGTTGTCACTAATCACATTTGCCGTGAGCTTTGCGTTAGTAGGCCGTGTGTGCACCTGGTTATTCATGAGTGTTGTATAGCAACCGTGAATCTCATAGCAATGGCCCTACTCCACTCATACAAGTACTTCCGTTAAGCCTACATTGAAAACAAATGCGCCATCCATAAGGGATATGAAATTTGTGGGAGATTAACTCAATCCTCACTTAATGTGCAATTTAGCATCAACCCAATACACTATAGGAGGGACTTCAATATTGTTGGGAATGCATAGCAAAAACCCGAAACCTTTACCTAAGAAGATTGCCAAGAGAGAGTTCAAGTCCAAGCCTATCAACATATCCAATTGGATCCACCTTCACTCAAAAACTTAAGCCAATGAGTTATGGGCTAACTAAGATATATTAACTGTCACGCCCCGAACCCTACGGCGCGCGAGCATCCCTGTCATGGTCGATTTGTGTGCGACGTCCTAGGATACGTCACCAACCCAACTCCCAACACAGAGACTTCAAGCATATGCAGAAGCAAATCAACGCCCGTACAAAGATAGATACCCAACCAAGGATAGCCACAGAAACCAACAATAACAACTGTAGAATAAACACTTGCACTAATACTGGAAATCATATACAATATCCATATACAGCCCGAATACCAAAAATCAAAAGCGGATCAAGGCCACTACTAACAAAAAGGGGTAAATGGCTCAGGGGTCAGTTTACTACTAAAGGTGGGGCGCTGGTCAAAAAGGTACTGGCCCTATCCATTCTAAGGCGAATACTAAGCTCTACGGCGCCCAGTCTGGGTTGGAATCAGAAAACTCCGAAGATGAAGAGCTGTCAAGCATCTCCTCCTCGGACCCTGATGAGTCCGACTCTGACTCGACCTCAGCAGCCTCTTCCTCTAAGATCATATCCTCTGGCTCAGCCTCCAGAACAGGATCCTCCTTGATCGGCTCCGGCTCTCCGTCATCCACGTCCATATCCACCGGCTCGAACTCATCCATCTCGTACTCTACTGGGATTCCATCAGAACTCATACTCTCTTCAGATGAGGGACCAGGATCCGTCACCTCACCATCGGGGCATCGAGGATATCTCGTGCCCATCCCGGTGAACGGAACATCAAAAGTCCGGAGAGGACCATACTCTCCAAAGCCGTCCCTGAAGCACCATGCCGCGTACTCGTGGGTATGGTAATGCGTCGTCCCCACCTCCACCCAAACAACAGAATAATACCTAACATACGATTCCCCATTCCCTACGGGGTGTATCGTCCTCGTCCGCTCTACCCGAAGCAGAATCCCAAAACGGACCGGAATCTCGAACATCTTAACGCTGGGGGTCTGAAAAAGTGGTTTTAAATAACAATGAGAATAATCTCAGTGAGTAATTTTCTAAGCCTAAACTAGGTTAACGTGCACCTCCTGACGAGTACTAGACCATGCATAAATCAAAACCTCATTGACTCAGGCTCTCAGGCCTAAATCTAATTCATACTTGACTCTGCAGGTTAGCCACTCTATAAACTTAATCACAACAGCACCACAACATTTAAATTGCGATACAAGTACATATATCACTTAATCCCGATGTATGTAATGCATGTGCTCATGTTCGCACTCATGTCATGCCTCAACATTGCAGTAACGCACACTCGCAAGCTAGTACTCTGCCATTTACCAATTTCTCCTCCAACCCACGTTAAATGCATCAGGTCCAACTCGCGCAAAGCGCATCAGGTCTATCACTCCGAGATTGATCTCTGGCCCGCGTAAAACCTATCAGGCTCATGACACCTTACCTGCGTAAAACGCATCAGGTTGGTCATCTTCCGGTAAACCGGGCATCGTCCTGCGTAACACGCCTCAGGATGGGTTCACTACCCCGCGTAAAACGCATCAGGGTTTATTGTGATCACACATTCACAGGCACCAGTTTTATCTAAATCCCGCGTAAGACGCATCAGGGCATTTTAGGTGATCATAATGCACATGTCATTCGAGCACGCTCGTATATGCACATGGCGTGCCAATGCGTGAGATGCACATTCATGACTATAACGTCTGCACTCGGCATTCATGAAATTCACACTGGGCACTCAATATGATTTGGCTATTTGTTCAAATAACGCCACAACATGCTCAATTCACATTTCGATATGCCCCACCAACATAATAGAACGTCCACTAAGCAATTCAAAACACCCTTGCATGGCACATGATTTACGCACAACAAATCACGCAATTGGATCAACAAGAATTCACGCACCCAAGGCCCACCAAGCTACTCTATTCTTAGTCATATTAGGCACATGACACTACGTCACAAAATTGATCACAACCAAGTACAAATCAGCCACTTAATCCACCAATCTAAACATTCCCGATAATTACACAATTAAACCTCAAATTGATTGCGCCTTGTCCAATTAAATCCTGATATGGTCAGCCCCTAAACAGATCATTCTAGGCCTATAAATATGCTCAAATTACTTCACTTGGCTCCCCACAACATCATCCAAAATAGC
Source organism: Syzygium aqueum (assembly GCA_031216185.1). Taxonomy (NCBI): domain Eukaryota; kingdom Viridiplantae; phylum Streptophyta; class Magnoliopsida; order Myrtales; family Myrtaceae; genus Syzygium; species Syzygium aqueum. The sequence goes on from CM062237.1 coordinate 8,946,050, forward strand.
TACCATGAGAACAATGCGGGGCGCACACAAACTCCACAATTGAGCCCGAACTTAAACGAACTCGGGTCCATTTCGACCCCATAATTCCAGCCATCACACAGCCCCTTACAAGCCTCTAAACCTCAATAAAATCATCACGATAAACCACCAAATCAGCCACAATAACAGCCACCGTTTGGATCACAAGCTTCTCCCGCCAAATCCACAAATTTTATCCGAATCAAAGTGCCCAAGCTCATCCGACTCACAGCACAATACGGGCCTCTAAATCTCAATTAAATCATCGCACTAGGCCCCCAGATCAGTCATAATACCAGCCCCTAAAATCCTCCGCAAGTTAACCCCTAAATTACCCTAATTAACCCATAAAACTCATTTAGAAACACACATTAGCCTAATTAGGGTTTAGGGTTGTACTCACCGGGTGTCCTAAGCTTGAAATGGGCCGAACACACGACGAAAAGGGGCTGGGCAGCGGCGGCCCCTCGCCGGAACAGTAACGGCGGTGGCGGCTCCGGCGAACGGCGCGAGCAGCGGCGATGGCTTAAGCTAATCCACGGCCGGCTGTTTGTGGTGGAACACGGTGGCAACGACATCGCGGGGCGAAGCTGGGCAAGGGCGAGCTCGGCGATGGGGGGTTCCAAGCAGCGAAGATGAGCGGCGGGCATTCGGCGAACGTCCGGGACGGCGACAAGAGGAGCTAGGCTCGGCGGTGGATAGGTGGCTGGGCCGGCATAAGGCACAGCTCGCATTTGGCTAGGACAGACCAACGATGGGGGCGAGCGGGCGACGGCGTCGCTTGGCTGGGAAGGAGATGGGGTGGTGCGGCTCGGTCGGGGCGACGGACGGCAAGCGAAACGGACGACGACGTGAGACGGTAGGTGGCGGTGGCTAGGCTGGTCGTCGGCGAGGCGCGGTTAGGGCGCGACAGCAACAAGCAGGAGCAAAAGCCAGAAGCTAGAAGCGTCGGGGAAGAAGGGAGAAGGAGGAAGAAGAAGAGAAAAAGGGAAAGGAAAAAAGAAAGAAAAAAAAGGGAAGTGATGGGGTTTGGTGGGGAAAGTCAGAGCGTAAGGGGTACACCGGCGGGAAAGAGGGGAGGAGAGAGAGAGAGAGAGAGAAAGAGAGAGAGAAAAAAAAGAATTAAGAAATATTTGAACATTCAAATATTAAATGCGATCCGAAGGCCCAAATTCAAAATCGAAAACGATCTACCGGTCCAAAATAAACCTCGTATATAAAAAGGGACAAAGGCCAAATTAATTAAATCAAATTATAGCGAGGGAGGTCTACTAGTCCAAATTTGTACTAGATCAAAAACTCCCATTTTTTCACTATTCCTGACAATCTCAACGCTAGTTACCATAATATTGACACCATCCAATTTATTTTATCCTGAAACTCCCAAAAATCGACTACCAAGTTTGGGATTTAAATAACGGTCAAATTTGATCGAGTGTGATTCTAGCGAAATCTCTAATTTAAAATAATAACCGGAAGTGATCAGTTCCCGGGTGAGATTTTACTATAAGCACACTGACAAATTACGTGTTTTACAAATCTCAAAAAAAATGGGCCAAAATTCAGGATGTCACATTAACTGCTCAACACCACATCAATTATCAGATGTGGGACTTTTTCAGCATAACTCAAATGTGTATCTCAATAACCTCCCCCTTGCGTGTGAGCTTAGCATTAGGTTTGCTCCCCTTAACTTAGGTATTCTTTTGCATCAGCTTATCTCAACTTGAATCTCCAACCCATTGCAACGCACCCGCAACTATGCACAACAATCATCATTAACTACTAACTTTGGATTGCATCACGCATGGTCTTATCTCGTGTTACCAGACCAACTATACATGGTCGCTTCTCGCCAGATCAACAATGATGGCAATTTTCACCTAAAATAAGCACCGATCATGAGATTTCTTTATTGAGATATTCACCAAATACCGGAACAAATTTGGGACCCACCAATCAACCATCGGTTCTAATACTATTTGTTGTGAAAGCCAAGCGATTGAACAGTAAAATAAACAAAACAAAGAAAATAAATCGGACACCTTATTTACGTGATTCGATCATAGTGACCTACGTCCATAGGAAAAGCAGCACAAAATTCCACTATAGATCAAGTGATATAATAGAGATTACAACCACACTCGAGTCACTCAAATGCTCTAAGTATTTCCCAAGCCTCAATTACAACTAATAACTCACGCAGTGTTTAGCTCATAATTCCTCACGAAATAATCTCTCAATTTCACGAAAAAATTATATACAAATCTTACCGCAAGATTTAATCGCTACAAACACTTGGATATCTTCAAAGTGCAATTCACTAGCAGGGGTTCCTCTTTAATCTTACACATGAGGGGGAGATTGTTAAGATAAATGTGTGAGCTGTGTTAGTGAAGTCTCATATCGGATAATTAATGTGGTGTTGAGTAGTTAATATATCCTAATTGACTCATAATTTATTAATAAGCTTTTGAGTGAAGGTGGATCCAACTATATATGTTGACAGGCTCGGACTTGAGCTTCCTCTTAGCGATCTCCCCAGGTTAATGTATCGGGCTTCTGTTGCGCATTTCCAACAAATGATGATCTTTATAAGAAGTCACGCCTCCTATTTATAGACAAGAGCATATCCAAAATAGGAAACCTCCCTTTAGGAAACATTCTTCAATTAGGAAACGTTTTTTTAACTAGGAAACCATTTAATTCGAAAACCTATTCAAAATAGAAAACCTACTTGATTTAGGAAACTTTTCTTTTCGGGCTCAAACTTGAGACATATTTTCATTAAATATACTTTGGTGTTGCAGTGTCAACAAACAACTTACGATTGGTTGGGATAAAATCACGCTGATGCTATGGGAAATTGCTATTTTAGTTCTAAAACTATTATGATTTCTTATTAGCCATGGGATCTTTAATCACAAAGGTTGGGATACAATCATTACTATTAGGGAAAATTGCTATTTAAATTTTTAAAGTTTTCAATTGTTCTACTGTAGTCATAAACCTTTTAGTAAAATTCCAATGTAACCCTCCCGCTAAAGACTCTCATGAAACCATTGATGTAGCGGTTCAATTATCACCGGCCATTTTATATGGCACACTGGCTAGTTGACGTGAACAAACTCAATCCCAACAACATTGTTTGGCCCCAAATTCAATGTCATCTCTTTTTCTTTTTTCTTTTTTACTTCCTTTTTTCGTTTCTTTTGTTTGTTCTTTTGTTCCCTTCTTTTCTTCTTCTTCTTCAGCCAAATCTAGCTCCTACTTCTTCCTTTTTACGATTGAATGTGCAAACCCTGTTCTATCCGCTAAACCTCCGGGAGCTGAACACTCTTCCTCCATGCTTGTTGAGCTCGTGTCAGTTGAAATCTTCACAATTTCGAAGGCCATGGCCGAGCATCAATATGTCAGCCAGCTCAGCCACAACTCCTCCAGATCTCGGCCACTCGGCTACTCCTCCAAACTTCGATCTCAGTCACCCCTCCAAATTTCAGCAAGCCTCAATTTTTGGGTCATAGTGCTGTTGTGGAACTATGTATATGCTTCTGTATCTTTCCGGTGTGTTTTTGTATTTGGCGTAGATGTTCACGTGTGATGGGGATCAATTGTTTTACATTCATCGCCTGACTCCTACCTTTCTCTTGTGGCTTTATTGTGCGTTGTTCATTCTTTCCTACTCTTACTGGAGATCTCTCCTCAAGCCAATGTGATGCCGTTTGTATTATACTACGGGATAATGACATGAATGGTCCTTGAACTTTGACTCAATGTGTAATATGATTCCTGAACTATTAATTTATTCAATATGGTCCCAAAACTTTATCCTAATATGCAATATGATCCATGAACTTATAATTTAGTCAATGTGGTCCATGTACTTTTTATACATATTCAATTTAGTCTATGAATTATATGAAAATGTTTAATGTTGTCATTCCATAAATTAAAGTTCAGAGACAACATTGAACATTTTTATATAGTCCATAGACTAAATTGAACATGTACTAAAAGTCTATGGATCACATTAAATAATTTAAAAGTTCGGGGATCATATTGCATATTAGGCTAAAATTCAAGGACTATATTGAACAAATTAATTATTCAAATATCATATTGCACATTGAACCAAAATTTAGGGACCATTTATGTTATTTCCCTTATACTAGGCCATAGGAACCGTTGGCATTACTTCCGTGAAGGAATTTTTATGACAAGCAAATATCTTCTTCATCCAAACATATAGTTCACAGATAACTTCTTTTACCCACTCTGCCTCCATAGAAGTCGAGCTTGTGGCCGTTGAGATGTCGGTGAACTTGATGGCCATGGGTCTAGATCTCGGCGTATTAGTCAAGGCTCCGAGGCTCATCTCAGCTTGCTCAACCACTCACAGCGAACGTAGAAGTGGACACGCTCCCAAGCTAGCTTGTGAGACTTGCGGCCAATGAGCTTCACTAGCGAAGCTGAAGCGGTGGAATCGAGTGTGCTTGCACATGAAGAGGATGACCGACATCTAAAAGGATAGAAAAAAGAAAAGAAAAGAAAGTGAAAATAGGAAATTATGCAAAACGGTTTCATTTCGATTAGATTTGTCCACGTCAAATCGCCGTCTACGAAACATATGACGGTTGGCGATTACTAGATCGTTAGATCATCAATTTCAAGCAAGTCTTCACCAAGAGGACTAGATTGAAATTTTACCTAAAGGTTTATGATTAAATTTGAACAATTAAAAGGTTCACGATAAATTTGAATTCGTGCAATATATTTATTATTAAAATGATAATTTTCTACTTGAAATTTCTAATTGGCATAAGTTTCGTTTCTCTTAATGTTTCAACTATTTGTTTCCTTCCCAAATGTGTAGTCAGGGGATTGGCTAAATTTACTTCTAATTTCACATAATCAATCGATATAGGTCCGCATATTGTGTCAGCAATTCACATAATTGATCGATTATGTGAAGTCAGAATATGCTAAAGTTCCAAATTTACTTTCGACTTCACATAATTGATTGATACCGCCAAATAGGAACTTTTTCTGTACAAATTATATAGCTGTCTTGTGCAAATTTATTTCTGCTAACTAGAAAATTTTTCTGACTTCACATAATCGATCGATGTCTCAACTACATGAACATGATTGTTGTGTTCCCGACGGCATAAAATACATTAGAAATGCTGTAAAAAACTAGTGCGATTAATCTTTCAATATATTCTTTAGATTTTTATATTATATAATATGATGGAAGATAAATGCTTGCTTGATGAAAGATGACGTATATTCTACTATTGTTCATGACATTTTTAACTGGCCGAAATTTTTAAAACTTCATTGAACTTAAAATAATATTTAAAATTCAGATCCAAAACTTACTAACCATAAAGTTCTGCCGACATAGTAGGACTTGTTAGGGTAACAAAAAAAGAATTGTCTATCAAATTCTTACTCAAGATCAGAAACATTCAAAATTCAGAAGATGAGCAGAATATGTTGGAATGAGAACCAAAAGAAAATTAATAGGTAAAATTTGCATGTGAACATTTGTAGGAACTAGCTTGGAAGTCGAAGCCACAATGTCCGGATCTTGCTTGAAAAGAACCATCTCATCTTGATTTAGAGTAATCCAGGCATCAAGTTAAATTATGTCTCGAGTTTGAGTCCACTTACACTTTCCTATTTGAATTTGGATTAATTTGAAGTACTATAGACTTGGATGTAATCTAAGTGTAGGAAACATTCAAGCATGTGAGTGAACGATTGTAACTCTAATTCTACGATTGTAGTGGATTATTCGATGCTGTCTCACTGTGGATCCGTGGTGTCATTTATTCAATATTTATTTCTTTGGTGATTTTGCATTAATTTAATTAAAAAATCATATTAAGCTTCCACATTAATATTATAAAAATTGGAGAATAGGATTTTCTAGATTTTGATTCAAGACATTTGCACCTTTGATTATTATCTAAAAATTCTGCTGCTACAATAATGTTTGGAGTGAAAGTAGAAACTGAGAAGTTTAACAAAAGGAATAACTTTGGGTTATGGGGCATTAATATAGAGGCGCTATTAACAACTAAGGTTTGGTTGAAGCATTGGAGGGCAAGGCAAAGTTATTTTCGGAATAATGAAAGATGCCAAAAGGACATGCTAATGAGGAAGGCAAGAAGTATAATCTTGTTAAACCTATTGGCTGAGGTGTTAATAGAGGTAGTCAAGGAGAAGGATGTCGCAGCGTTGTGGACAAAACTTAAGGCACTCTATGTAATGAAGGGTTTGAATAATCGCTTACATATGTTGATAATGATATTTCAGTTTTGATACACTGAAGATACGTTTATAAGATCCCTTCTAGAGAAGTTCAATAAACTCATGACGGATTTAAGAAACGTCAATAAAATCCTTGATGATGAAGAACACAGCATGCGTCGTTAGCTTTTTAACCAAAATCATGGGAGCAATTTACTAGTTCACGGTTACAAAAGAAAATCAACAAGATTTATGGTGGGCTATCTTGTGGTAGCCCCTCCACTATTCAACAGTGAGTAAATGCTTTCAAAAGGAAAAGAGGAGCTCTTGTTGGTTTTTAAATGAATGTGATTGTTCAACAATTGTCGGAAGGAGCTACTCAGAAACTGCATGGTCTTGGCTCAATAAATTTGTGTTTTTTTTGTTGATATTTTGTCCTTGGGATAATTAGTGTATGGGCTCTTTGTCTTTATCATTAAATGTATGGTTAGTGTTCTTCTAATATACAAGGATGTGAGGGTGAGTGTTATATATCTATCGAAGCCAATAGAAGGCATTCTAAGAACCATTTCTCCCTCCAATTTTGTGACCTTATTCCAAATTCTGAAGTTTTATTATTATTCTTTTGGTTTCAAAATTTGGTATCAAAGCTATAAATGGCGTCCACATTTTCTTTCAATTGCAACTTCCAAAGTTGAACCTGAAGAATTTCAATAATTGATCTATCCAAATGAAGATTCTCTTCAAATTACAAGAATTGGGGAATATTTTGGGAAATGGCTCCAACGAAGTGGTCGATGCTAAAGCCTTTGACGCTTTAAAAAGGAGGAGAAAGATTTGTTGGTGGAGTTCCGGAAGAAAGATGAGAAACCATTGTATGTGATCTTTTAAGCCATGGAGGAAACGACATTTGAAAAGATATCAAGTGCAAAGACATGAAAGTAGCATGGGATATTCTACAAAAATCTTACAAAGGTAATGATCTTGGATGCTTTGTAAATTGATGCATAAACAAACATGCCCTACCAAAATATGTGTGACAATAAGTCGGCTATTGCATTAGCCAAGAATCATGTTTTTCATGGTAGGAGCAAACATACTGATGTCAAGTATCACTATATCCGTGAGTAAGTCAAAGATGGTGAGTTTGAGCTTGATTTTTGCATATCAGATTATCAGTTTGTAGATATTTTGACAAAACCATTGAATGCAGATTTGTTTGAAAGATTAAAGATGACACTTGGTGTTCTTGAATTCCAAAATCAATTTTTAAAGGAGGTTGTTAATATAATCTAAAATTAATTGTTGAAGATTTTAGCATGTGGGTTGCTGCGTTCTAGATTTGGTTGTTAATATTCTTCAAATGATGTCTTGATTTATGGTGGGTGTTAGAAAAAGAATTAACCAAGACGCAAGGAAGTCAATATGATTTCCGGTGGGCTATCTTTGGTTAGCCCCTCCGCCATTCAACAATGAGCAGCTTTCGTAAGGAAAAGAGGAGCTTTTGTTGGGTTTTGTAAAAAAACGTGAAGTTTGACCAACTGTTAAAAGGAGCTGCTAGAAGACTTCATAGCTATTGGCTCACGTAACGTGTGTTTTTTGTGTTGACATTTCATCCATATATTAAATAGAGTTAATACCACGATAATTTTATCCCGAATTAATTTTTTGACAATAAAAAATCCCAAATTGATAAACCTGTGACAATTTTACCATTTGTTAGCTTTCGTTAAATTTTATTATCAAATTGCTAAGTTTAATGACACGTGGTAGTTGACGGGTATACCAATTTAAGGTTTTGCCCATCTGTTTGTCACAAGTTTATCGATTTGTAATTTTTCGTGATATTAATCTAATTTAACGGACACTAACGGAGGGTAAATTTATCACAAATGTACCGGTTTGAGGTTTTTAGTGATAAAAAATTTAGTTTAGGCTCAAATTCTCATAAGTTTACTAGTTTGAGATTTTTTGTGGTAAAAAAATTAATCCTGGCTCAAATTGTTACAAATGTACTAATGCAGAGTTTATGGTGATTAAAAAAATAGTTCAACGTAAATTTTTCATAAGTGTACCAGTTTGGGATTTTGGTGGTCAAAAATTAGTTCGGAGTAAAATTATCGCAAATGTACCAATTTGGGATTTTTCGTGGTATTATCCTTATTAAATAAGTGTGTGGACTATTTGTTTTCATCATTAAATGTATTGTACACGTTTTGCTTTTATATAAGGACGTGATGGTGAGTGCTATATATCTACCGAAGCCAACAGAAAGCGTTTTAAGAACCATTTCTCCCTCCAATTTCGTGCCCTTCTTCCAAATTCCAAAGTTTTATTATTATTCTTTTGGATTTGGAAGCATTCAAATTAGCATTGCATTTGCATGTTATTTTGAGAAAAAAGTAGAGTGAATAAAACACCAAAGGTGTGCCTGCAGTGAAAAAAATAGAAAAAAATGAAATACAGAGGGACATTACGGTTGGAAGACACTGAAGGCCCGGAAAGATAAGAAAAACAAGGAAAATGGGACCAACGAGGAAAGAAAAGGAGGAGAGAAAAAGAGGAACAACACATTTGACTAAATAAAAATAGGAGATTAATAGTAAAAGGTGGGCCACATAAGGGAAAATATGGTTAAAACATTATAATAGAGAGTGTCTAAACTAGTCATGGCCACGAGCCGGTTTTGGCCCGAAACTGGCCCGGTCAAACCCGGGCTTGGCCTGTTGACCGGGCCCGCGGTTCGGAACCGGAACTGGCCCGTTGCCTACGGGCCCGGTTCCACAATTTTGGAATCGGAACTGGCAATTCCGGTTCTGCTTCCAAATTATTTTTTTAAAAAAATAATAATAATGAAATTTTTTTAAAAAAATTTCATTATTTAATTGTTTTTATAAAACAAATTGAACTCTAATTGCCATGCATTGTAAGTGCATTGATCTTCAATTGCAATACTTGACTTGGGTGTATTGAACTCTAATTACAAAGCTTGGCTTGGATTTTATAAACAACCTCTTTGATGGTCTCTTTATTTTCATTCGATGTGAGACTCTTGGTTTGCCTTGAACGCCTTCAATATGAGACTCTTGGCTTGTCTTCATGCAAATGCTAAGAATCCCACATCGAATGGGGATGAAGAAACCATCAAATGGGTTGTTTATAAAATCCAAGCCAAGTCACGAGCATGTGATGTTGTATACTTTTTGCGGTTACGATCCTTTGCTAGTTAAGAGTAAAGGGTTCCATTGGACCGCCAAGAACCGGACCGGACCAATGTTTTAGTTCCTGGTTCTATGGTTTGCCAGTCCGGTTCTTAGTTTTGAAATTAAAAGATCGGTCTTACCGGTTCAGTTCCTGATTCCGATCGGGAATCGATCACCCCTACAATTTTCATTTTGATTATAATTTATATTGAATAATTCATTATTTCATATTTTTATAATTATTATTTTTTATTTCATAATTTATTTTTAAAATTTTTAAATTACGAACCGGAACCGGAACCGCTAGGGACAGTTCCGGTTCTGGTTCACATGTGGCCATGAACCGGAACCGACGATTCTGAACCGTGGCCATAACTAGTCTAAACCAAATGAAAAGTGGAAAATGCACGGCCCATAAAATTATTACCTAGCCATTTAATTAAATTGTCAAGGGTTACACATGGCCATTTTGATTAATCAAGTAACTATCAAATCTGCGTTAAAATCCCTCTATTTACAATCTAAATTTATTAGTCATTGATAAAATGATGCCAACCCAATTGATAGTTCGAGAGGATAAAATATTCAATATGCTTTACATTGAGAATATATTAAGAACCATTTCTCCCTTCAATTTTGTACACTTATTCCAAATTCCAAATTTTTATTATTTTTTCTGTTGGTTCCAACACAGAAAGCATTCAACATAGCATTGCATTTGAATTTTTTTTTAAAGAAAAAATGGGAGAAAACAAGACACCAAAGGCGTGTATGAACGAAAAAATGGAAAAACAGGGCATAGAGAGGGACGCTACGGCCATGACGAAAGAAAAGAAGAGAAAAAAAAGGAACAACACATTTGACCAAATAAAACGAGGAGGGTAATGCCAAAAGGTGAGCCACATAAGAGATAATATAGTCAAAACACTATTATAGGGAGTGTCTAAGCCAAATGCAGAGTGGAAAAAGCGCGACACTTCCGTTCTTTATTCACTTAATTGTTTGCTTAACTACACCTAACTTTTGATTTGGCTCCTTCCTCTCTCTCGAATGGCCCTCTTTTTTACCATGTTTTACTTGGCAATCACACAGTTTTATTCCTCACATCAAACGCAAGTATTCATGTGCGCAGGACATATTTGGTAGGGGATAAATAAGGGAACAAAGTACACAGTTTTACGGATAATAGGCAATGGGATATAGTTTATTTGGTTTTTATATAGGGGTGTACGTATGACGTTGGCGGAGGAGCACTTGGGATACGGATTTTAGTTATACTCCTCCCACACATCAACATGAAGGAGCCAAGCGTTTCCATTGGTAATCTCCACACATCAAAATTTGCTAAAAACTTACTCTATTGTCTTTGTTTCTTTAACTGGATATTTTTTTGAAAATATTCTTTATCTGGATATTAATCAGTTAAAGTTGACACTAATCTTTGCGATTTACTCTTGTTTCTCCCATTGAATAGATCAAGCTTATTGCAACTAATTTTTTTTTTCTCGACACTTTGCAACTGTGCAAGATTATGAACAATGGAAAATACAAGAGCGTCCTGCATCGAGCTGCCGTGAATAACAAGGCTGCAAGGTTATCGGTCCCTTTTTCTACTGGACCATCGACTGACACTATGGTTGTGCCAGCGAAGCAGCTGGTGGATGGCAAGCCCAACCAAGCCACGTACATCTCGATGAATTACAAGGACTACATGGAGTTTAAACAAAGCAAAGTAATTGATGGGATATCTCGATGAATTACAAGGACTACATGTAGTTTAAACAGAGCAAAGTAATTGATGGGATATCGTACCTGAATCAGGTAAAGATATGATTTTGTGCAGCCCACTGTTATGCTGCGTTATGTTAAAAAGGGATGTGTGATTGTGCTCTGCTTCTAGACCGTTTCGACTCTTTGGAGAGCAACCTTATGGAACGTTTAATATTAAGTGATGAAAGGTGCAAGAACCATACAGCACTGATGTATGTAAGCTGAACCTTTCTGTGATGTATCTTCTTGACAGAATAAATGGAAGTGAGAACTAAATAATGTCTGATGAAACACTGTGAGTTTGTAGTGCCAAATCATGATGGTTGGTCAGTATGAGCAAGAAAATTTGCCTGTCAAGATTTTCACCAGAAATGGCCACTTCATTGGGCTGAAAATATTGGGTACTCCCGCAACTCGAAGAACTTGCTTCGAATATAATCTCCTCGACGAATATACTTATCTGTTTAGGCTGAGGCAATACGTTGACCTCTAGCATCATAACCACAGGGGCATTTTGGGCCTATGTTTAGGATGATTCTAAAACCACGGTTTTTTTAGTTTTCACAGTTTCGACTAGACACTGCACCGATGAAACCTGATTTTGTCCAATCTTGATGGGATGCTGAGAGGGTGTATTCCCACTATGTTGAGCGATCAAACAGAATGATTAGTTCGTGAAGTAAATCAAGCATAATTCAGATGTTTTACAAGAGAACTCATTGTGTTCGGACAACTCTCTTAGTCTCTTTCTGCTTAGTTCCCTTCCCTCTCATTACGTCAAAAGCATCTTGGTGAACAGAAGTTCGATATCTTCAGATTCATGCCAATATTGGCGAGGATAGCTCTTTTCGTTCCCGTGAAGAAAATGAAGTGTTCAGGCCAATCCGGTGCTTGCAATGGGTTGTGCCCACTGAGTACAGTGGAAAGTAGGTCGAAGTCAATCTCGTTCCCACCCAATTCAGATTAATCCTTTTCAAGTTCCAGTTGCATTTTCCTTCCCCTCGGTCATCTCTATTTCGCGTTAGCTTTCGGTTCTTTGTTTTTAGAGTCCAGAAAAATGGCTTTTCAGATGATACGAGAATCTTTCAATTATACCCAACACTTATAAGATTGGGAGATTTCGCTAAATCTATCGGGTCCAAATTACAGAAGCCACTGCCTGTCTAGCAAATGCAACTCTCAGATTCAAGATTTGGTGAGAAGAGAGTGCCCACGACCGCTCCGCCTCCAATAGATTTTTTAGGAAGTGAAAGCCACAATGTCGGGGTCTTGCGCAAAAAGAACCTTCTCCTCTGGGCTTAGTATGATCCACGCATCGATTCCACCGTTAGACTTACTATCAATGAGAAAAACCATTCGGACAGGAATGCACGTGTTGCTCACCATGTCCGGCTTTCCCCACCCAAAATTGATGTCATAGAATGGAAATCCACACCAGCTTGAAATGGCCACCACATTCTCTTCATCACTGTGAGCCCATTCCTTGGATTCTCTTGTAGAATCCTTAACCATGTTCATGCATGATTCTCCATCTGCTATCGCCGCGTACCTTGTCTTGGCACTCAAAAAGGTGTCATGGATCACCTCCACAAACGCCTCAAAATTCAGGTCGTTCTGATCCATTGTGTGTCGGCCAACGACCATTGTGTAGAAGTTACCGAACGCATTTGTCGGTATCGGTAGATTGACTCTCCCACGCAAGTTCATCGACTGGCAAACCACAAAGGGCCTTAGGCGGCCGTGTTTTGCTTGATCCAAGGTTACGAACACTTTACATAAAAGTGCACACACGACCTCCACTCTCGATATCCGGGCATTTTTAGCAGCAGCTAGTTTTAGTCTCGATAGGGCCGCACCACTGAACACGAACCTATTCATTGTAAATTTTACTCCACCACAGAGTGGAGGCCAACGAGTGACTACCGACCCCTTCACTGGGAATAGAGATGATAGCTCGAAATACGGCGAGGCTAGCTCATTTATTCCACTTCGGCACACAGTAGCCCATGAATTCATGAATGTTGCCATGGTGCACATATCGCCTAACTTGTGACAAGAGCGTAGGCTAATCACAAGTCCTCTGCACTCGAATACGTTCACTTGAATTATGACTAGGGGATTGCTGGCTAGTCCCGGCGGGAACTCGGACAAATAACCAAGCAGGTCCGCGTCGAAGTCTCCCCGGAGGAGATGATCAAGTCGGCCATTCACTCTGGCATACACAAATTCTACTCCTTGGTCATTACAATCGATGAAGAGCCCTTCCTCGACATATCGACCGGCTAGAGGGTAAAAAATCACCAGGGTTTCCGAAAGCGACTCCTCCAAAAGGCGAAGCCTTTGGAAAGTATCATCGTCATGGTTTTCACCATCGGCCCGGTAGTAGAAAAGGAAACCGGCATACCCTGGATGCTGAAGCTCATCTATGCATGAAATGTTTAGCTTTCGACGGTGGTTCGGCGTCGGAGACGATGGCTTGATCAGTTTCTTGCTTTGCACTTCAACCTTCATACTTGATTCTCTTCCAATCACTCCAGTACTCCACAACAAATTGGAATTGCCTTTCGTGGTTTACTCAAACCTGGTCGGTGAAGATTGGTTATTTAGAAACTCGTCAAACAAAGATCCATTTATTAGGGAACTCCTAGACGAATCTTACAAAAATCTAGTCTACGAAAGGTAGTAAAAGGAGATGACAAAAAAAAAAAAAAGAGCCTATCGTTAGCTCTTGCAGAGATTTTCTTGTACTACATCCGTCAATTGAAGGCAATTAATAGGCTAGCCTAATCCGGTTGAGTGTGAGATAGAAAAAACCAGAAAGAAGCGTCCTATATACATGCCCTTGTGGAGTGTTTCGTGGGCACCCGTCCTTTTAGAGTATAAAATGTAAACAAATAACTACATTTAAAGGTGGCCTTCATAAAACCAGAAAGAAGCGTCCTATATAAATAGCCGGGTCTTTACACCCGTCCTTTTAGAGTATAAAATGTAAACAAATAACTACATTTAAAGGTGGCCTTCATAAAACCAGAGGTAGCCCCAATTTAGATACTGTGGAAATTCCGAAAATCATTGAATGTAGATAGAAAAATCATGAAAGTTTAAGGTGTCAGCATTGTCTTCAAGGATAATTACCGCCCTTGAGTGAGTGCAGAGGGTAGATGCAACTATCCTCCAAGATTCGACGGACCTTGTGATTAGTGTGCACTACAGTATTTGGTTATAGCTGGAACAACATAAATGGAGGAGGAGGGAGGGTTTTGTTTATTTCTAATGCATAGAATGAAGAAGAACGGGTAAATATTTATAGGAGAAATAAGCTGATCGGGAAGTTGGAAATATCAAGGAACGGCAAGGAGAATTAATTTATAAACGGCTAGCAAAATTATATGAGAAACGGTTAGCGCATTCAATGTCATAATGGTTAGGAGAATTAGTGTGAAAACGGAATAAAAAATCAAAGGTTTCACATTTCGTTTGACACAAGCTCATATGCGCAAACTGAACATATTTTTCTTCTTGTTAACAAGTTAGTAAACTGAACCTATTAATAAAGTGAACAAAAGAGAAATTATCAAGCAATGTGTGGCAGTGAAAGACATGGGAGTCTATTGGGTGATGCATTGAATCTAGGCATTGGATCTAGTGTCTTTTCTACAATTATCTTCAGCATATTTAAAAAGGTCTATCAAAATAAAGATGGAATAAAGGCTGGTTTCACATTAGAGGGTGATGCATTGAATAGTGTCTTTTGGAATTTGAACCATCCGTAGAAAAATGAGACATAACTTATAGAGCCAATGGTGAAGTCCAAGGATTTTTATTGTCAGCAAAAGTTCTCAATCATTACGTTAATCCCCACAAATTCTGATATTCAACGCAAGTTTGCACTAATAGGCCATTCGTGCTTCTGATTGTCCACGAGTGCTCTAGAGATTTGGCTATGAATCTCATAATAGCTGTGATATTCCAAAATTTCTGTCAATTAAAAATGATGAAATAGCTGAGTTTTATGAAATATACTCATAGTAAATTTTTCGCCTGGAACTGATTATTCCTGAGAATGCTAACCATTAGGGAAAGGCTATTAGGGGAAATTAAATTCACACGACTAAAGAAAATTCTATCGTAAATGGATTTCGACTATTAAATCGCAGAAGTGATATTTTAAGCCATTGTTGTTCGATCCAATGATAGTTAGGGGTCAGTTCGCTACTGTCATAGTAGTGGATCGCGGGTGATTCCGTTGGACCACGAAACGACTTGACGAATGATTATGAAATTATACCGAATGATCGTACCCCTCGGATCAAGTGATTGATCTTTGCGATTTTAATGACAATCGAGATCATTACGTACCAAATAGACTTGCACGTGACTTGATTCAGTATCAGTCATGAGTCGATTCTGTGAATTTCCCAAGTAACCCGCTCATTAGCTCGAGAAACGCTCGAGTTGCGTTTAATAGAATTTAATTATTGAATTTTTGCTCAAATTAGACACCGAAAAATTAGGAAGTCACGACAAAACGCTAGGACGACGCTGCACGTGACACGTGTCAATTTTTGGTGTGCTTAAATCCTTCGGAAAAATTCGATTTGGGCAAGAAACGGAGAAAGTGACCGAAATACCCCTAAGATTTATTAAAGGGCATGTTTTATGGGCAAAGGGCATTTTGGTCATTTTGCCATCAAATTTTGATTAGACAATTTTGCCCTTGGACTTTTTGAGAAATTACAAGTATGCCCTTGGATATTTTTGTGCAAGATTCAATTTGGACCGTCGGTTCAAGATTAGATCAAATCTGGACCGTCTGATTAAAATTGTGAGAAAAGGATAGTTTGGTAATTTTTGCTTTTGGGGTCAAGATCATTATTTTAGTCTAATTTTTCTCTCTCCTCCTCTCTTCATCCCATTTTGGCCATGGACTTCCCCCCCTCTCCTCACCGACTTCTTCTTCTTCTTCTTCCTCTCTCTCTCTCGCCGGCGCCACTGCCTCACCACTGCCTCACCGCCGCTCATTGCCGCACGCCCGACCGCCCCAAGCTGCCGTACCGGCCCCATCCCGCCACCACCAGCCGTCCCTTTCTCTCTCTCTTTTCCTCTTTCTCACCGATACCCATTATTGCCGTGCGAGACCCACATCGCCGCCGAACCACCGCCGTGAGTCCCCGCCGTGTCTGAGATTGTGCCGCCGCTCCCCGTTCTAGCCAATTTAGTCTAGAACTAGGTAAGTCGTCCTCTAATCCCAATTTAAGAAATTGGGTATCGCCGGATAATTGAATTTTTGGGGTTGAAATCGGAGTTCTTTGGGCGAGGAATGTTGCGGTTTTAGGTCGGGAATGTGTGGCGGGCCTTGAGGATTAATTTGGGAATTTTTGGAGAACAATTTGAAGTGAAATAGAAACTGTGATTTACTGTTCATGGGGCTGGGATGGTCTGTTCGGGATGAAATTTGGGCCTTTAGAGCCGATGGTGTATGGCAAGAAAGTTCCGTGAAGGCTTGGAATTAATCCGATACCGTTTAGTGGAAGAAAAATGAGAAATTGTGTGTCGGAAGTATTTTTAAATTATAATTAAGTTGGGGTGATTAAGTTAAGTATGTTGTTGGGAAATTTGTTGATTGGATATGCTAGTTGGATGTGCACGTGAGTTAGATTAAATTGATTATTGGTTTTGCCATGCCCTGTGCTGAATATGCACGAGTTACGCGTGAAAGAATGTGTATGCAGGCCATGTGTGATTGGCGAGTGATGTATGGTAAATGTATGTTGGGCATGTGCTTGATTGACATTGTGGTCCGGTGAATGATGGTGGGAAAGTGTGTGAAAGTGTGTGTTGGGATCAGGCCAAGTATTTTAAACTCGAGTCGCGGTCACGTAGGTCTGTTGCATTTGGCACAGGCTGAGGCTTGGAAAAGCAAGCATAAGATTCGGTCCGAGGCACGATCAGCTTGGGTGAGATCGGGATTGGACCAAGGTATTATAAGCTCGGGTTCCAATCATGTAAGCCTATCGCATTTAGCGAGGGCTGAGTTGAGATCGAGCCTGGAGCGTGTGATGCTCAGGTCGAGATTGGGGCCTGAGGCGTGAATGAGTACGCTGGCCGGATGTGGTGAATGATTGCAGTGTGCCTGGGGCGTGTACGTTACGCGGGACACTGGCGAGGAAGGTGGAAAGTGGTGATGAGATCGAGGGGAATACACAACGTGTGAAAAATTGCATATGTATGTAATTGCGAATATTATGTCTGTCACTTGAAAATTTAGCGCATGTGTTTGTGATTATGAATATTATCTAGAGGGTACGTGGTAGTCTAGGTTGGGTTTAGGGGTGAACTTACTGAGAAGTGTTTTCACGATTGTTTTAATCAATATTTTACAACCCCGACAGGAATCATGAATCCCTCACCACCACCACCACCACCAGCATGTTTTGGAGTCCTGATGCACACCGAGAATGAAGTAGCAGAGTTTCCTATGCCAAACGACATGACCTGGATTAGGCAAACCACCACCATTTTTGTAGAGGTAGGATTACCGTTGTGGGAGACCCAAGTATACACAGCCTGGTTCTTTAGAGACGCGGATGGGGATGTATTTGGGCTGATCAGGGGGTTTGATGTCCCGTATGATTTGGTTGGGGATTGGGATCCATTAGCCGTACCCCCTGTAGACGGCGAATTAACTAGTGTGTAAATCAGTGTAGCCCAATCAGTTGTGCATCCAACGTCGGGCGTGCAGGCATTGTTAGAGGCTAAACATGAACCCGTGCCCGAAGTATCTCAGGTGGAGGACGACCCAATGGACATAGATTTGAAACCGATTCTTGAGAAAGAACCAGTGGGAGTAGAGCCCGAGGTCGAACTTGAGGACGTACCCGATGAGCCAGAGGAGTCAGAAGAGTCTTGGAGAGAACCAGACTATATACTCCTTTTTCAGCAGTATTTGGATTCTAATTGTTGACACCTAAATTTTGGCAATCATTTAGTGTAATTTGCATAGAAAATTATAGATTAAAATTTTAATCCCTAAACAAAAATATTAAAAGTGCATAACATATAGTTTATGTTCATTTTAGGATAATTACATTCAGCATCGAATTGGCGATGGCAAGTGAACTTAAAATTCATCGAACAAGACTCGGCTCGCTTGGAAGGCAAGAGCCAGAAATCACAAGTTAAACGGGCTCGGTTTATTTTAATTTGAGCTTAATTTAGTCTATTAAGCTTAATTAATTGGAGGCCCAAATTAATTCAGCCAGCTTGGGATTAAATGAAATTAAATGATAATTAAAAGCCTAAGCCCAAACCTAAGCCTAAGCCTAAGCCCATTAGGATTAGCAAGCCTATCTAATTGACCTAGATTAACCATATAAATACATCATTAGGTCAGATTTTACGGGAGGGACTCACTCACAGAATGGAAAATCAGAAATTTTTTTAGAGAAACATAAGTGTGAGAGAGAGAAAGCGATGTCACGCACCACCACCAGGGGGCACGCTGTACGCCGCCATACTGCCGTCGTCGCACCTCAACCGCCCCCCGACATCGCTGCCTTCCACCCATCGTCGCTGCTCCACCCCTCCGCATTGCCGCACACTTCGACCCACTCCACCACCGAGACGTTGAAGAGCTCCTGCAGCCCGTGGCTTCCTTGTTGCTCCTTCCTGGTGTCCCCGAAGCCATAGCCTGGAAGTAAAGCCATGATGATTTCCTCATGCAGCAAAGTCAGAATCCCCAGCTGAAGACTTGTCCACGTTGACTAGTCCCTCGCGCCCCCCACTGATCCAAAACAAGCCCGACAACGTGTAACATCCCGAAATTCGACTCAATCTCTGGAATGAATAGAACGAGTCTTATTCAGTATTTCATTTTCATAAGTCTCGCCCGGAGCTGATCACTCTTGGGATACTGACCAAATGGGAATGGCTAATTAGGAATAGGTACGTGGACCAGGGACCCGATCGCGAATTAAGCCTGATTTCGAGAAAAAATGAGGAAGTATTTTGGGCCAGTGTGGATCGATCTTCGAAAGGTAACAGACTCGGTTTGGCCAAGGCCAACAGCGTATGATCGGATAGCAGGTGATTCTGCAAGACCGAGAATACATGTGGCCAACCAGACTCGAACTTGAACCGGACGATCAACTAGCGATAATTCCTCTCGTTCTCTCGACAATCAAGATCGTTGCAATTCGGACAACCCGAGGTCGATACGCGTAATTCTTAAACGGTTGCCCGTTAAAGAGAGATTTGAAAATTGGAAATTTGGCAATTTTGATAGTGAAATTTAATCTAGACTTCGAGGCCGATTTTCGTGGGTTACGGGATGGTTTTTATAAGGACGACGTCAAAATTATGCTTGCCACTTATATATAGGGTTTATACGGTTGAAAAATGACAATTCCACCCGGTATCGAAAGAAATTGACGAAATTGCCCTTGAGCTTTTTGGTGTTCCGAATTTTGGGGGTTTTTAGAGAATTTGTATATTGGATTTTATGGAGATATGCCTAGCCCTAGAGTGATGACACTTGTCATCAATCCCTCTTTCCCATGAGTGCCATCATTGTTTGTCCACCTTTCTCTCCCACCTCTTGGACTTCCCTATACAAGACACCCTTTTTCCTTCTCATCTCTCTCTCTTTCACTCTTTCTTTCTCTTCTCTCTTTCTCTCTCCCTCTCTCTTCCCTCTCTTGGTCGGGTGAACCGCCAGCACCGGAGCCGCTTGCCGCCGCACGCCACCGCCGGAGCCGCTCACTGCCACATGCCACTGCTGAAGCCGCTCGCCACCGCCCCTCACCGACCATCCCCTCATCCTCTCACTGTTCCCTCTCTCTCTCCCGTTCGGTGCCAAGGACACCGGGAAGCCGCGGCCCTCCGAAGCCGCGCCGTCCGCGCCCTTAGCCGAGCGCCGCCGTGAGTGACCGCTGAGTCCACTGCCTCTCCGCCGTCCGTCCGCCCGCCTCCATTGCAATGAGCAGCTAGCCACACCGACCGTGAGCCGCCGCCTGAGGAAACTGTGGACCGCCGGCCGTCGCTCGCCGTCACCTATTTGGAATTATTACCGCCGATTTCATCGTTCACCGGTGATCGGCCGCTGTTCCTCGTCGTCCCGAGCTTGGATTAGGTGGGTGTAAACCTCTAAACCCTAATTAAGATGATAATGCATTTTAGCGGGCTTAGGGTATGGTTAATAGTCGATTAGTGACAATTAAGGCATATATGGAATAATACATTGATGGCGAGTGTCGGGAAAGTATCGGTGGGTTACCAAGTGAAATTTAGAGGTGGATTGGAGGCCGAAACAAGGTGGTCTAGCTGCTGTCCCCTTCGGATTTATTGGTCAGATTATCATTAAGTTCGAGGATTAGCTCGATTAGGATGCCGGGATTGCCGGGGTGATTGGATTGTTTGTCGGTTTGCTCAACCGTGATGATTTGAGATTACCATGCCTCATGCTCATGTGGCCGACCATTGTGGGGTACGATTGATTATTGGTTTAATGAAAATCATAATGCCCAAATATGTCGCAAGTACCAATTATGCGTGTGATACCCCATGGTGTTAATGGGCCAGTTAACTATGTGACGTGAATCGTTGATCATGAATTCGTGGCATTGAATTATGTTATACATTGTGGGACAATATGCTTATTGTACATCGCACCAGCATTCATGTGTGAAATTGCATGGCCATGCATTGAGTATGTCGAGTGTGAGGCTTGTATCGAAATTGTGCGAGGATACGTGTTTGTCATGGACATGTGATCACCTAATTATACCTTGATGCGTATTACGTGGGGTTCAGATAAAAACTGGTTGTGTGAATGTGTGATCACATCTCGTCCTGATGCGTGTTACGCGAGGTGTGCCGTCCTCATGCACTTTGTAGCAACACGATGCCCGGTTCATCCCGAAGATGACCAACCTGATGCATTTTATGCGGGCTCTGGTTCGTAAGGAGATCGGTGTTGCGCCTGATGCGTTTTGACGCGGGCTAGAGACACTAGGCCTAGGGCATTTTTACGCATGCTATAGAGTGTTGTGGTAAAGGAAAAGAAATTATGCGTCCCTACCAGGATTGCAGTAAATAATAATTGAGCATTTACATGCATTTAAATGCTTGGGTCAGTGTGCGAGTATATACGGTTCGGTGATTCGTATGCAAGACTGACACTTAAAATTATGAGCATACGTATGACGTACGTGTGACTGGGAGTGCCGCGTATGTGTTGTGATATTATTGGTTTATCTAACCTGCAAGGTCATTGAGAATGCCGATTTGGGGCCTAAGGGCCTAATTCATCTTTGTGTGTGATTTTGTTTACTTGTCAGGAGATACATATTAGCCTAATTTAGGTTTAGGGGTTTTTCACTCATTGAGATGTGTCTCACGATTTTTATAACTCAATCTTTCAGACCCACGTCCGTGATGATGCTGGATGCCCCAGTGCGATTTGGGATCCCTATTGAGTTCGAGCATACCATGACCGCACACTCCGTAGGGAATGGGGAGGTGTATCTTAGGCATTATTCTCTAATAGGAGTAGATGTGGGTACGACACATCCTGAGACCCATGAGTATGTAACGTGGTGCTTTCGCGATCATTTTGGAGACGAATATGAACATCTCCGTACCATGGATGTCCCGTTTACAGTAATAGGTGAGTTAGATCCGCAGTGTCCGGATGGTGACGTCATGGATACTGACATGGTTCGAAGTGGAGCATGGGTTCTTATAGTGTATACGAGGCTGCCGAGGATGAGGTGCTAGGAGAAGTAGACTATGAGCCAGTAGTAGTAGACCCGGTTGTGGAGCCGATGGAAGTTGACGAAACTGAGTCGATGGATACCGAGGAGTCCGAGGAGGAGAATTCCAGCGAGGACTTGGAGTTACTAGAAAGTTCATCAGAGTCTGCCGATTTCGATCCAGACTGGGTGCCCTAGGCTAGACTTAGTCATGTTGTGAGGGTAAACACTTTTTGGAATTATAACCCTCTTTTCTTTTGTTGTAGTTGACCCTCTAGCCTCTTATCCCTTTTGACCAACAGTAGCAGTTTACAGCACTCTTTTGTTGTACCCTCCTTTCTATTACTATTTAAATGGATATTATAAGAATGCTTCTAATGGGTTTTTATAGATGTGTATGTTGTCTAAGTTTTCCTTATGTTGCTTCCCTGGTTCTCATATTTGTTTTTGTACGGGTATTTTAATTATTGCTTCCGCATGTGCCTTATGCTCTGTTATATGAGACAGGTCTGCGGCGCGTATTGGGACGTTGCACCATATCGACCTATGCGTGAGATGCTGTGTGCCGTGGAGTTCGGGGCGTGACATCCCCCGTGTTGAATTGGTATCAGAGTAAGGTCAGCTTGATCCGATTAGATCGAAGCTTGGAGTGATAAGGAGCGATGAGACCATGGGTAGCCAGTAGGGTGACCTCGAGTGCTATGTGTATCTCCTGATAGTGTATGATGATTTGGCATATGTGAATATGACCTGTAATGTGCAGGTACGGCAGGACTTGAGGTAAGTATGTAAATCCCTTGGGTGATATGTTGAGCAATCCTTGTTAAGCCGCATGCTGGTTGTTTGAGACCTGCCTAGGACTTAGACTGGGATAGATTGGTTTAAGTCTTTAATTCCTTAATGGAATTACAGCAGGAAGTTGAACAGCCGAAGTTGTCAGGATGAGTAGGAGAAGAGAAAAGCAGCCTCAAGCCCAGCCTAGTGAGGGAGTCCGCGAGGCAAAGGATCCTAGGTTTGATGAGGTTATGGAGACCCTGCGAGAGATTGGACATATCTTTAGGTTGCAAGCGCAAGAGAGAGCCACAGCCCATGCCCAAGCTGCCGAGGCTGTAGCAATCGCTAGGAATGGGGGAAATCAAGCCCAGCAGGGGCAGGCTCATCCAGTTGGGGTTAGGCAAATGCCCTAGTTAGTGGAACAATTTATGAAGATGAAGCCGCCGAAGTTTCATGGTCGTGGCGACCCCGAGACTGCACCAAGATGGGTGGAGGAACTGGAGAAGACTTTTAAGGTTTTGGGGTGTAGAGATGAAGAAAAAGTAGTATTGGCAGTGTATCAGCTTTAGGACGGTGACAACGACTGGTGGAATGCTACGGAAAGTGGAGTGTTTCCTGAAGGAACGGCCCCGACTTGGACGGTGTTTGTGGAGAACTTTTATGAGAAGTATTTCTCAGAGAATGCCCAAGAGAAGAAGTTAATGGAATTCATGCGGTTGCACCAAGGCCAAATGACTGCGTACCAATATGAGGTAGAGTTTGCAAGGCTGGCAAAGTTCGCACCGACAATGGTAGTGAATCCAAGAGATAGCGCTCGAAGATTCCGGGACGGACTAAAGCCAGATCTTCGGAGCCAAATTCTGTCGCACGACATTAAGGAATATGGAGAAATGTTTAGGCGGGCCCAAATAATCGAGCGAGATCAGCAGGAAAGGACAATCGCTTCTGGATCGCGGTTTGTCCAGGGCAAGGATAATCGTCGTTTGGGGAAGAAGCCTGTAGCAGGCAACCGATGATTTGTTCCCCCTGTTAGGCGGAATATTGGGAAGCCAAGTAATCATACGGGGAGATTTGGAGCGTGCTTCAAGTGTGGGAGCACAGAGCATCAAATTCGCAATTGCCCGCAGGCGCGTCCCCCGGGACCGCACATGGCACCTCAGCAGCAATAGCCCCGAGCAGGGAACCAAGACGGGAATCCTCCACTGGCCAATCAAGGATGACCGCCCGTTCAAGGAAGGATCTATCGATCCTTGGCAGTTCTGGCCATGTTCGATTTTGACGTGATTATAGGTATGGACCGGTTAGTTCGGCAGAAAGTTATGTTGGATTGCAATAATAGGATGATTCGATTTAGTCCAGATGGACGCCCTAGTTTCGAGTTCCAGGGAAACCGAGGAGGAACCTCGACTCTTTGGATATCTTCTTTGGAAGTGAGTAAATTGTTGGATAATGGTTGTGAAGGATATTTGGTGAATGTTATGGACCCAACAGTGGTGGAGCCTAAATTGGAAGATATACCCATAGTATGCAACTTCCCTGAAGTTTTTCCTCAGGAATTGCCGGGTTTACCGCCCGAGCGAGAAGTGGAGTTTGTTATTGAATTGGCACTCGGAACTTAACAATATCGAAGGCACCGTATCGAATGTCCCTAACGGAATTGAAGGAGTTGAAGGTTCAGATGCTAGAATTGTTGGACAAGGGTTTTATCCACCCCAATACGTCTCTATGGGGAGCGCCAGTCCTATTTGTGAGAAAGAAGGATGGGACGTTAAGACTATGCATAGACTACCGGCAGTTGAACCAAGTGACAGTGAAGAATAAGTATCCTCTTCCAAGGATCGATGACTTGTTCGATCAGTTGCAAGGAGCCTCAGTGTTCTCCAAAATAGATTTGAGGACAGGCTACCATCAATTGAGAATCAAGAAGAAGGACATTCCTAAGACTGCTTTTCGGACAAGGTATGGACATTACGAGTTTAAGGTGATGCCCTTTGGATTGACGAATGCCCCAACTGCCTTCATGGACTTGATGAACAAAGTGTTTAGAGAATTTCTGGATCAGTTTGTCATAGTATTTATCGATGATATCTTGGTGTATTCAAAAAGTCCTGAAGAGCATGAGGTACACTTGGCAAAGGTGCTACAGACCTTAAGAGAACAAGCACTATATGCCAAGTTCAGCAAGTGCGAGTTTTGGCTCAACCAAGTAGGATTCCTCGGGTATATTATTTCTGAAGATGGAATTTCCGTGGACCTGACTAAAGTGGAAGCGGTAACAAAATGGCCTAGGCCAACGTCTGTAACAGAAATCAGAAGTTTTCTCGGTTTGGCTGGCTATTACAGGTGATTCGTGGAAGGATTTTCATTAATAGCCATGCCCTTGACTAGATTGCTGAAGAAGGAAACGAAGTACGTCTGGGACGATAAGTGCGAAAGAAGTTTTCAAGAGTTGAAGCATAGACTGACGACTGCACCGGTTTTGACTATTCCGTCTGGGCCAAGAGGATTTGAGATCTATAGTGATGCTTCGTTAAGAGGGCTCGGATGTGTGCTCATGCAACATGGGAAAGTGGTGGCGTATGCGTCACGTCAATTGAGACCTCATGAAATGAATTACCCGACGCATGATTTGGAGCTAGTAGCGATCGTCTTCGTACTTAAGATTCGGAGACATTATCTATGCGGAGAGAAATTCCAAAATTTTACGGATCACCAAAGCCTCAAGTACCTATTCTCACAGAAAGACTTAAATATGAGGCAACGTCGATGGATAGAACTGTTGAAGGACTATGACTGCGACATCCTGTATCATTCGGGTAAGGCAAACAGGGTTGCAGATGCTTTAAGTCGCAAGTCGAGCATGGCATATTTGTGGGTCAAGGAGTGGACGTTATTGGAGAGGCTCAGAGATTCAGAGTTTAGATTCGAAGTGAGCCGAGTGTCCAGCTTGTTTGCGACATTAAGAATCGAACCGGAGATTCAGGTCAAGATCAAGGAACTTCAGTCTACGGACCACGAGATCCAAAAGATTATGGATATGGATGTGATAAAGAGGAAGTCTGATTTCCAAGTGTTGGAGGATGACTTTAAAATTTCATGGTCGACTATGCATGCCAGATGACGAAGGACTTAAGGAGGAAATTCTGAGCGAAGCTCATCGTAGTCAGTATAGCATCCACCCGGGTAGTACGAAGATGTACCGGAATCTGCGTCAACATTATTGATGGAATGGCATGAAGAAGGACGTGGCTAAGCATGTGGCCAAGTGTCTGACGTACCAATAAGTGAAGGCACAGCATTGTAAGCCAGGTGGATTATTACGACCTTTGGAAATTCCGGAATGGAAATGGGAGCATATTACGATAGATTTCGTGACGGGATTACCGCGAAGCCAAAGAGGACATGACTCAATATGGGTCATAGTGGATCGTTTGACTAGGTCTGCACACTTCCTGGCAGTACAGAAGGACTTTGAGCTAGAAAGGTATGCGGAGTTGTATGTGCAACAAATAATGCGTCTTCATGGAGTGCCAATGACTATCACCTCAGATCGCGATCCAAGGTTTACGGCCAACTTTTGGAAGAGCCTGCAAATGGCCTTAGGAACGAGATTGCAATTCAGTACGGCCTACCATCCGCAAACAGACGGTCAGTCGAAAAGGACAATTCAAACCCTGGAGGATATGTTGAGAGCTTGTGTATTGGATTTCCAAGGCAAATGGGAAGAACAATTGCATTTGATAGAGTTTGCCTACAATAATAGCTATCAGCAGAGTATTCAGATGGCACCATTCGAAGCCTTGTATGGTAGGGCCTGTAGGACGCCACTGTACTGGGATGAAGTTGGTGAGCGAAGTATCACAGGTCCGGAGCTAGTTCAGCAGACGGTAGAAGTAGTGGAGGTTATTCGGAATAGGCTGAGAACTGTTTAGAGTCGCCAAAAGAGTTACGCCGATAGAAGATAAAGACCCTTGGAATTCTAGGTAGGAGACCATGTGTTTCTCAAGGTGTCGTCAATGAAAGGACTATCCCGATTTGGCAAGAAAAGAAAGCTCAGTCCAAGGTACGTTGGGCCATTTGAAATCCTAGAGAAGATTGGGGATATGGCATACCGACTAGCCTTGCCTCCCAATTTATCCCAGGTGCACAATGTCTTCCACATGTCAATGTTAAGAAAATATGAACCAGACCCGACTCACGTTTTAAGATACGAGGAAGTAGACGTGGATGATAAGGTGTCGTACGTGGAAAAGCCGGTTAGAATCAAGGACAGAAAGGACCGCGTGCTAAGGAATAAGACAATCCCGATGGTCAAGATGGTTTGGGAGCACCACGGAATGAAAGGTGTCACTTGGGAAAGTGAAGAGGCCATGCGACGTCAACACCCCCAACTGTTTGAGTAGATTAGTGTGGTTTACAAATTTCGAGGATGAAATTTTTTGTAAGGGGGGAAGAATTATAAATCCCGAAAATCGACTCAATCTCTGGAATGAATAGAACGAGCCTTATTCAATATTTCATTTTCATAAGTCTCGTCCGGAGCTAATCATTCTTGGGATACTGACCAAATGGGAATGGCTAACTAAGAATAGGTACGTGGACCAGGGACCCGATCGCGAATTAAGCCTGATTTCGAGAAAAGACGAGGAAGTATTTTGGGCTAGTGTGGACTGATCTTCGGAAGGTAACAGACTCGGTTTGGCCAAGGCCAACGACGTATGATCGGATAGCAGGTGATTCTGCAAGACCAAGAATACACGTGGCCAACCAGTCTCGAACTTGAACCGAATGATCGTGTCTCCGGAACTAGTGATAATTCCTCTCGTTCTCTCGACAATCGAGATCGTCGCGATTCGGACAACTCGAGATCGATACGCGTAACTCCTAAATAGCCGCCCGTTAGTGAGAGATTTGAAAATTGAAAATTTGGCAATTTTAATTATGAAATTTAATCCAGACTTCGAGGCCGACTTTCGTGGGTTACGGGATGGTTTTTATAAGGATGACGTCAAAATTATGCTGGCCATTATATATAGGGTTTATACAGTTGAAAAATGGCAATTCGACCCGGTATCGGAAGAAATTGACGAAATTGCCCTTGAGCCTTTTGGTGTTCCGAATTTTGGGGGTTTTTAGAGAACTTGTATATTGGATTTTATGGAGATATGCCTAGCCCTAGAGTGATGACACTTGTCGTCAATCCCTCTTCCCCATGAGTGCCATCATTGTTTGTCCACCTTTCTCTCCCACCTCTTGGACTTTCCCATGCAAGACACCCTTTATCCTTCTCATCTCTCTCTCTCTTTCACTCTTTCTTTCTCTTCTCTCTTTCTCTCTCCCTCTTTCTTCCCTCTCACGGCCTGGTGAACCGCCAGCACCGGAACCGTTCGCCGTCGCACGCCACCATCGGAGCCGCTCGCCACCGCCCCTCACCGACCATCCCCTCGTTCTTTCACCGTTCCCTCTCTCTCTCCCATTTGGTGCCAAGGACACCGGGACGCCGCTGCCCTCCGAAGCCGCGCCATCCACGCCCTTAGCCGAGCGCCACCGTAACTGATCGCCGAGTCCACCGCCGCTCCACCTTTTGTCTGCCTCCCTTGCCGTGAGTAGCTAGCCACACCGACCGTGAGCTGCCGCCTGAGGAAGCTGTGGACCGCCGGCTGCCACTCGCTGTCAACCCTTTGGAATTGTTGCCGTCGATTTCATCGTCCACCGATGATCGGCCACCGTTCCTCGTCGTCCCGAGCTTGGATTAGGTGGGTGTAAACCTTTAAACCCTAATTAGGATGATAATGCATTTTAGCGGGCTTAGGGTATGGTTAATAGTCGATTAGTGACAATTAAGGCATATATGGAATAATACATTGATGGCGAGTGTCGGGAAAGTATCGGTGGGTTACCAAGTGAAATTTAGAGATGGATTGGAGGCCGAAACGAGGTGGTCTAGCTGCTGTCCCCTTCGGATTTATTGGTCAGATTATCGTTAAGTTCGAGGATTAGCTCGATTAGGGTGTCGGGATTGCCAAGGTGATTGGATTGTTTATCGTTTCGCTCAACTGTGATGATTTGAGATTACCATGCCTCGTGCTCATGTGGCCGACCATTGTGGGGTGCGATTGATTATTGGTTTAATGAAAATCATAATGCCCAAATATGTCGCAAGTACCAATTATGCGTGTGATACCCCATGGTGTTAATGGGCTAGTTAAGTATGTGACGTGAATCGTTGATCATGAATTTGTGGCATTGAATTATGTTATACATTGTGGGACAATATGCTTATTGTACATCGCACCAGCATTCATGTGCGAAATTGCATGGCCATGCATTGAGTATGCCGAGTGTGAGGCTTGTATCGAAATTGTGCGAGAATGCGTGTTTGCCATGGACATGTGATCACCTAATTATACCCTGATGCGTATTACGCGGGGTTCAAATAAAAACTGATTGCGTGAATGTGTGATCACATCTTGCCCTGATGCGTGTTACGCTGGTTGTGCCGTCCTCATGCACTTTGTAGCAGGACGATGCCCGGTTCATCCGGAAGATGACCAACCTGATGCGTTTTACGCGGGCTCTGGTTCGTAAGGAGATCGGTGTTGCGCCTGATGCGTTTTGATGTGGGCTAGAGACACTGGGCTTGGGGCATTTTTACGCTGGCCATGGAGTGTTGTGGTAAAGGAAAAGAAATTATGCGTCCCTACCAGGATTGCAGTAAATAATAATTGAGCATTTACATGCATTTAAATGTCTGGGCCAGTGTGCGAGTATGTACGGTTCGGTGATTCGTATGCGAGACTGACTCTCAAAATTATGAGCATGCGTATGACGCACGTGTGACTGGGAGTGCCGCGTATGTGATGGGATATTATTGGCTTATCTAACCTGCAGGGTCATTGAGAATGCCGATTTGGGGCCTAAGGGCTTAAGTCATCTTTGTGTGTGATTTTGTTTACCCGTCAGGAAATGCATGTTAGCCTAATTTAGGTTTAGGGGTTTTTCACTCACTGAGATGTGTCTCACGGTTTTTATAACCCAACCTTTCAGACCCACGTCCGTGACGATGCCGGATGCCTCGGTGCGGTTTGGGATCCCTGTTGAGTTCGAGCATACCATGACCACACACCCCGTAGGGAATGGGGAGGTGTATCTTAGGCATTATTCTCTAATAAGAGTAGATGTTGGTACGACACATCCTGAGACCCATGAGTATGTAGCGTGGTGCATTCGCGATCGTTTTGGAGACGAATATGGACCTCTCCGTACCATGGATGTCCCGTTTACAGTAATAGGTGAGTTAGATCCGCAGTATCCGGATGGTGACGTCATGGATACTGACATGGGTTCGGAGTGGAGCATGGGTTCTTATGGTGTGTACGAGGCTGCCGAGGATGAGGTGCTGGGAGGAGTAGACTATGAGCCAGTAGTAGTAGACCTAGTTGTGGAGCTGATGGAAGTTGACGAAGCCGAGTTGATGGATACCGAGGAGTCCGAGGAGGAGAATTCCAGCGAGGACTCAAAGTTACCAGAAAGTTCATCAGAATCTGCCGATTCCAATCCAGACTGGGTGCTCTAGGCTAGACTTAGTCATGTTGTGAGGGTAAACACTTTTTGGAATTATAACCTTCTTTTCTTTTGTTGTAGTTAACCCCCTAGCCTCTTATCCCTTTTGACCAATGGTAGCAGTTCACAGCACTCTTTTGTTGTACCCTCCTTTCTATTACTGTTTAAATGTGTATTGTAAGAATGCTTCTAATGGGTTTTTATGGATGTGTATGTTGTCTATGTTTTCCTTATGTTGCTTTCTTGGTTCTCATATTTGTTTTTATACAGGTGTTTTAATTATTGCTTTCGCATGTGCCTTATGCTCTGTTGTGGGAGACGGGTCTGTGGCGCGTCCTGGGACATCGCACCATATCGACCTATGCGCGGAATGCTATGTGCCGTGGAGTTCGGGGCGTGACATGACGTCCTGCTGCGCTGAGCTTCACCTGGCGTCAACAACGACTGTTGCTGCTTCTCTTATTCGTCACCAACGCTGCCGCTACCCCTTACTGTGATGTCCCTGCCTGATTGAAGATTGGTCCAAGTTGAAGCTGGCTAACCTTGGCGATCTCCTCATGCAGAAGACGCCAAAGGGAGAGGACCTGCATGAGAACTTCTTCATCACCGACTGCAGCTCCAACTGACCACAATTCTTCTCTGTCCAGCGACCAAACAATCAGCCCCAACGACGTTGACCAGTTACTGCCATTGTCAAGCACCAACACAAGGTCACCATTTGAACCATTCGACGAGCCACAACACCGACGAGCTTCTCATGATCCACCGCGAATCACCGTTGTCATCCTTAACGCTTAGCCGATCTGCATGCCACCGAGCACACCATTCTCGCCACGTCACCGCCATCGTTGCTGTGATCCGCAATCTCGGTCTGTGATTCAAATCTAGAAATTATAATTAATGTTTTATGTTACGTGTTTTGATTTTTTTTTTTTATTGTTTATTTTAATTTACGTGTTCATCTTGTATGGATTGTTGTTGCTATTGACAAATGAGAAACTTTCATTCTATTGTTGTTCACTTTTATTTTGCTTAACTAAAACTGAAAAAAAAAAAAAAAGGAACCCGGTAGACCTGGGAACTCGCTTTGATAGGGTAATTTCCAAGTTTTTGGGCATATATAGTAGGTTTCAAGTTCAAAAAAATGAGAAATATGTTCCAACGTATAGGTTCCGGGTTTTGGGTGGAATCCGTAAAAAACCTAAAACCGCTCACCCATAGTTTCAACAACAATTTCTTCTAGCTGGTCCTTGCTGAAGCAAGAAGACAGAGTATCACATCGTTTATGTCCAAGAACTTAAAAGTTGAAAATATAACAGAGAAACAACAGTATCCTCCTTGTACCAAAAAAAAAAAACAACAGTATCCTCCTTGCAGATTCTCAACTTCAAACAAGGAACGGACTCTATAGGAAAATAATTTACAAGAAAGTAGAAACAAAGCTTGAAGAAAATTGTACATATCGAAGCATAAGAAAAGATTAACACTGAGAGAACTATGACGATGAAAAACCGACTGGAACTGAGGAAACTGAAGCAAAGAGTTGAAGAAAATACGGCATCATTAGATAAAGACCAAACCAGAAGTGTAATTTCCGGCGACTTGTATATCTGATGTCTATGCGGCTCTCTCTTGCTGCTTCTTAAGACAGCTGAGAAATAGGTTAAAAAAGAAAAGATAAAGATGCGAAGAAGATGAAGATTGCTGACAAGAAGATCAACCATTGACATCTGGTGTCTATGGTTTCTTTCTTCTTTCTTAGCCTCTTCATCGCAGGCTCAGGCTTAACTTCAGAAATTGTAGAGCATCAGGAGAAAAGTTTCTGTTTCACTGCGAGGTTGCCAATATGAAAGTGCATAACAAGGCAGATATACATGAGGAATGTAAATTTCTGTATATTGTATTGTATGCATATTACCACTAGACAAGGATTCATCCTTTTTGTCCCCCCTTTCACAACAGATCATTGTGCCCTCTAATAACCCACTTTACGTCTTGAGATTCTTGACCATAATAACGATGGTTAACACCTTGATGATAGTTCATAACATCTCTTTATTTACAACATAATATATCTATCGTTTTTCCTAAAGTTCATAAGTCATCCCGACCTTCAACATTCTCTCGTGGGGAATGTCAAATATCTTGTCACTCTGCCTCATGTTCCTCTTCAAGAAGTTGTAAGCGCAGTCAATCAAGACCCTCTTCCCCAAACTAGCCCCTTTCCCTGCCACTACCTCATTCTCACCAATTAAGTGAACCGCATCCGCACGCCAAGCCCCATCCAGCACACTAATCTCTCTCTCCAATGCATCTTGTGCCTTATAGTTGCATTTATCATTAGCTTCATCATCGATCTCTTCTTCGATCCCATTCTCACAATTCTCTTCACTCTCTAACCCATCAACCAATTGCTCGTCATCCTCCTTGCCCTTGTTCAACCTCACTCGATCGGTCATAGTCCAATGCTCTTCCCTTACAAACTCCATGAACCTATGAAACAGGAGCCTCTCGAACGGCTCATCATTCCTGTTCCGTGAGTCGGTGTACCCGTACCTCGCAACGCACCGGAACAGATTGAGCTCCTTGGGCTCAACTCGGCGGAACAGGAACTGCTCTTCTGATGGGACTTTGCTTATTGGGATCGACTTTATCGAGATGAAGACAAGGACTAAGTGGACGGCAGGCACATTCTCCACAGAGTGCTTGAAAATCGGGGGGATCCCTTGGACGAGCTCCGAGTAGAAGACCGCGAGCCCTGGTATGCGGCAAAGGCCGGCATGGTCGGTGGCAATCTCCCTGAGCTTCTCTGGCGACATCTTCTGGTCGATCTCATAGTAGTACTTGTGCCGGTACACATCATTCCACACGAACATTACAGTCATAAGGACGGTGGCGAAGGCCAGTGGAAGATATCCTCCTCGGCAGAATTTGTAGAGGTCCGAGCTCAGGTAGAGAAGCTCCACAGTACCCACAACTAGAATGTAAGTGATGACGAAGAAGATGTTGCATTTCCATATCATGATCATGATGAGCACCAGGAATGCAGATGTAAGGGTCATCACAAGTACCACCGCTATGCCTGCATGAAACAAATATACATATATTCAGTCCCTCACACAGATAAAAAAGATCACTCGTATGAATCATGCGTCATGATATACATAATATAGTGAAATTATAGATACATGAAAACGCGACATTTATTATGATGACAATTGTTTTTTTTTTTTTGGTAAAGTTATGATGACAATTGTTTTTGTGAGGCAAAGCCAAAAATTAATAAACCATGCCTTTATGATTGATTTTTACTTTTCAGACTTACCAATGACTCACCAATGACTTACCAAATGACTTACCGTTGGACATAAAAGGGTTAGCATAAGTTTACAAACGAATGACTTACCATAGGCGTTGCCTATTTTCTCAGTAGTCCTGAAGCCAAGAGTGACCGCAACGCATGCCAACATCAGGAGATAATTAATCTCTGGTATGTAAACTTGTCCTTCATATTTTGAGGACGTATGCACGACTTTCACGCGAGGAAAACACCCCAGCGAGAGTGATTGTTGGATGATTGAAAACGTTGCCGAGATCATGGCTTGGCTCGCGATGATCGCAGCCAGTGTAGCGAGCACGAACATCGGCCAATATAAAGGGCCTGCATCACAGAAAGTTATCGCCATCTTCAATATTTAAATGAAGATGAACAACCTCAAAAGGATGTCTTAGTTTGTAATTAATGTCAAAGAGTTAGCGCGTATATGAAGGTTAGAAGATATTCACCGGGCACAGATTTGTAGAATGCGTCATTGAAAAGACTGTTATGCTTGCGAAGAAATGAGGCCTGTCCAGCGTAAGCCAATATGAGCGAGGGGTATGTCACAGTACACATGCTTATCTGTATCGAGCGGACCGTGAAGTGCCCAACATCGGCGAATAATGCCTCCGTTCCTGCATTTTTTTACGAACTAATCGGTTTTATGGAGATTATAAACCTAACTGAACTTCAATGATTTGGCCAATAAGTAAAGGAGAAAAGTGTAGAGCGATAGAGACGCGGCAACAACTTGATTTGATGGAAGAAATTTTTTCAAGGTAAAACAATTGCAACTCGCGCCTTTCTATTGCATGTCTCAATTACAAGAGAAATAGACTATATATAGGCCATAGTTTGATTCGAAATAGGAAACCTCTTTCTAGGAAACTTATTCCGATTAGGAAATCTAATTGAATTAGGAAACTTTCCTCTTTCGGGCTCAAATTATAGTTAGTACCTAAAAACACGAAAAATCAAAATATGAAAATACAAACAGACTCAAAAAGGAAACAAGTACCAACAAATTTGGTTTAATTTCTAATACTCCCCCTTAAACCAAATTCTCTTCCATCGATCATTCCAAGCAGGCTCTTGAACTTTTGAAAAGCATCGATCTTGAGAGGTTTAGTAAAAATATCTATTACTTGATCTCCGATCTTCACATGCAATATTTCAACTTCATTCTCTTTAACCTGTTCTCGAATGAAGTGATATCGAACATCGATATGTTTACTTCGTTTATGAAAAACTGGATTTTTCGCCAAAGCAATAGCAGAAACATTATCAACAAAAATCTCCGTTGCTTTCTTCTTCTCCATAAGAATATCTTTAAATAGTTTTCTCAACCATATTGCATGACAAACACATGAAAGTGCAACTACATATTCAGCTTCACATGTCAACAGAGTAACACTTGATTGCTTCTTTGATGACCACACGAAAGCAGTGTCGCACAAGAAAAATACAAATCCTGTGGTGCTTTTTCGATCGTCGATATCTCCACCATAATCACTATCCGAATAAGCTCTAAGTTTGAAAGATTCAGAGCAGTAATAGTGTAAGCTATGAAAAATAGTATTTTTGATGTACCGAAATATTCTCTTTACAGCTTTAAAATGAGATGATTTCGGCTTCTCCATATATCGACTCACAATTCCAACACTATATATAATATCCGGTCTCGTGCATGTCAAGTATCTCAAACTCCCAATCAAGCTTCTATAATATGTCGAATCAACATCGACACCATCATCAAACTTCGAAAGCTTGGTTCCGCACTCCATTAGTGTATTGACTGGCATACAGTTCTTCATGTTGAATTTTTCATGGATATTTTTTGCATATCCTTTTTGGGAAATAAAAATCCCATCGGCACTTTGCTTCACTTCGATACCAAGGAAATAATTCATGAGACCATTATCGGTTATCTCAAATTCTTTCACGATTGATGCCTCATCACTAAATTATTTCCTATAAAAACAATATCATCAACATATAAACAGGCGAGCAGAATACCACATTTTTCCTGCTTCAAATAGAGTGCATGCTCATATGGACATTGAGAGAATTCATTCGCCATGAAATATACAACAATTCTGGAATTCCACGCTCTCGGTGTTTGTTTAAGCTCGTATAGAGCTTTTTTCAACCTCAACACTTTGTCTTCATGATCTTTCACAACAAACCCATTGGGTTGTTCGACATAAATTTCTTCTTCAAGG
The DNA here is from genome assembly GCA_031216185.1 of Syzygium aqueum. Lineage (NCBI taxonomy): Eukaryota > Viridiplantae > Streptophyta > Magnoliopsida > Myrtales > Myrtaceae > Syzygium > Syzygium aqueum. The sequence continues at coordinate 8,981,928 of CM062237.1, forward strand.
ATGCCATTCAAGAATGCTGATTTGACATCCATTTGATAAATCCACCAATTATTTTGAGCAGCAATGGAAATAATCAATCTAATAGTTTCCATGCGGATGACAGGGGCAAAAACTTCATCATAGTCGATTCTAGCTTTTTGCTTGTACCCATTTGCAACTAATCTAGCTTTGTATTTTGTCACTTCACCTTTTTCATTCTTCTTGACCTTGTACACCCATTTAACACCAATCGATTTCTTGTCCTTCGAAAGATCAACAAGCTCCCATGTTTGATTTTTCTCGATGGCTTCAATTTTTTCATTCATAGCTTTTTTCCACTTTTCTTCTTTGACCGTATCATCATAAGTAAGTGGTTCATAATCTGCAAGAAGACATATAAGATGAAGCTCTTCGGTAGCTTCGTAAATTTCAGACAATCTTCTTGATCTTGACACTAACAGTTCATCGACACTATTTGAAGGGGATGGCGTTGATGAACTTGAAGAAGATGTTGGAGAAGATGGTGAAGGTTGATCCTTCAACTCCGTTTGATTGGAATCACCACGAACATTCGCTTCTTCTTTTAGATTTTCTTCCCACATTCCATTTTCATCGAACTTGACATCTCTACTTACATACACTTTCAAAGTGTTAGGGTCAAATAATCGATAGGCTTTAGATGATGAGTCATACTCGATAAAGATGAGCTTTTTGCTCTTGTCTTCAAGTTTTAATCTTTTTTAGTCCAGAACATGAGCATAGGCAATGCTCCTGAAAATTCTCAAGTGCGAAACACTTGGTATTCTCCCGGTCCATGCCTCTTGTGGCATTACGCCTTCAAGTCTATATGTGGGATATCTATTTTGAAGATAGACGGCACACGAAACAGTTTCAGCACAAAGTTTCTTGGACAAATTTTTGCTCTTTAACATACTTCGAACCATATCAAGAATGGTTCTATTTTTCCGTTTAGCCACACCGTTTTGTTGAGGAGAATACGAGGCCGTCAAGAAATGCCGAATACCATGATTTTCACAGAATTTGTTGAATATAGCTAAGGTGAATTCTTCACCACGATCAGTTCTCGAAGCCTTGATAAAATAGACGCTTTCTTTTTCAGCCAGGTTCTTGAATTGTTTGAAATTATCAAACACTTCTGTCTTTTCTTTCAAAAAATACACACAAGTTTTCCAAGTAAAATCATCAATAAAAGTAACAAAATATCGATGATAACCATATGAGTGAGAATTGATCGGGTAACACAAATCATAATGAATCAACTCAAGTGGCTTCTTCGCTCGATAAGTCGCCTCTTTCGAAAGTTAGTTCTGGAATGCTTGCTGATAACACACCCTTTACATAATTGATCAGGATGATCAATATGTGGTAAGTCATAAACCATCTTCTTGCGAGAAAGCAAATTGAGTCTGCCAAAATTGAGATGGCCGAACCTCAAATGCCACAACCATGAAGGATCATCTACGCACGCCTTTAGACATCGAGATATCTCACTCTTTATATTAAGAATAAACATCATGTTCTTCGACATCTTCACATTTGCAATCAGTTTATTATTTCGATCTCTCAACATAAGATTAAGATATCTCATATAAATAGTATAACCTTTTCTCTAGAAGTTGTCTTAAACTCAAGATATTGCTGGACATTTTTGGAACATGAGAAACATTGGTAATAAATAGACATGCACCATTCTTTAAGCGAATAAAAATTGTACATTTCCCTTCAACAAGAATTTTAGAGTTATCACTGAATGAGATAGTCCATTTAATTGTCTCATCTAATTTGGCAAACATCTCCTTTCTCCTGCACATGTGATTGCTTGCACCGGTATTCAAATACCACGTATAGCTTTGACCTTCTTCATATTCTTTGAATGCCAATAAGAGAACTTGATCAGCATCATTCACCAAGTTCGCATTTTCTTCTGCTCTGCTACTTTCTTTGCTCCGGCAATTAGAAGCATAATGGCCAAGTTTATTGCAATGATAACATCGGATTTTAGATTTATCATACTATTGGCTTGTCGAATTCTTTCCTCTTCCACGAACACCTCTTTGGTACTGGTATCATCCATCACTTCGAGTAGGATCTCCTCTGCTTCGTCCACGACCTCTTCCTTGAAAGTGACCTCGGCCACGACCTCGATCACGATCTTGATTTGTCCCGCGATTTTGTACGAGATCTCTTCTTTGCTCTTTCTCATCTCGAATGGTCAATTGCGTTTGGAGAACTTCCTCCACCGGTTCAATCTTTTTCTTTCTAAACCTTTCTTCATGGGCTTGTAATGAACCCATAAGTTCATCGACCGTCATGGCATCCAAGTCTTTAGATTCTTCAATTGCAACCGCAATATAATCATACTTCTTATCTAAGGACTGAAGTATTTTCTCAACAACACGAACATCAGAAATGTCTTCTCCGTTTCTTTTCATCTGGTTAGCAATTGTTAAAATTCTCGTGAAATAATCAGCAATCGATTGAGATTCTTTCATATGAATTACCTCGAATTTGCCTCTCAAGGTTTGAAGGCGAATCTTCTCAACTTTCTAAGCTCCTTGATGTGTGTTTTGAAGAATCTCCTATGCCTCTTTGGCGGTAATGAAGTTCAAAATTTTTTTGAATATGGAATCATCTAATGCTTGATAGATGATCGACATGGCATATTGATCTTTCGTACGAACCTTCTCCAAGGCATTCCTCTGGTTTTGGTTCAACATGGCTTTATCATCTGGCTCATCATAGCCAGTATTAACAAATTCCCACACATCATAGGCGTCAAGTAGAGCTTTCATTCTAACAGCCCAGTTACCATAAGTTTTTTTGGTAAGACGAGGATATTGAAGAGGAAGCTGATTGTTCGTTGAGGCCATGATCACGAACCGTAAGCTCTGATACCAATTTATAGAGCGTCAGAGACGCAACAACAACTTGATTTGATAAAAGAAATTTTTTGAAGGTGAAACAATCGTAACCCGCGTCTTTCTATTGCATATCTCAATTACAAGAGAAATAGAATATATATAGGCCACAGTTTGATTCGAAATAGGAAACCTCTTTCTAGGAAACATATTCTAATTAGGAAGCCTATTCCGATTAGGAAATCTAATTGACTTATGAAACTTTCCTCTTTCGAGCTCAAACTATAATTAGTACCTAAAAACACGAAAAATCAAAATATGGAAATACGAACAAACTCAAAAAGAAAACAAATACCAATAAATTTGGTTTAATTTCTAACAGGATGCCATGAACTTATGGGTTCATGGCATGAACTTATTGAAGGGGATGGTGTCAATGAATTTATGGGTTCATTCCAAGCCCATTAAGAAAGGTTTAGAAAGAAAAAGATTGAACCGGTGGAGGAAGTTCTCCAAATGCAATTGACCATTTGAGATGAGAAAGAGCAAAGAAGAGATCCCGTACAAAATCATAGGACAAATCAAGATCGTGATCGAGGTCGTGGCCGAGGTCACTTTCGGGGAAGAGGTCGTGGATGAAGTAGAGGAGATCCTACTCGAAATGATGGAGGATACCAGTACCAAAGAGGTGTTCGTGGAAGAGGAAAGAATTCGACAAGCCAATTGTATGATAAATCTAAAATCCAATGTTATCATTGCAATAAACTTGGCCATTACGCTTCTAACTGCTAGAACAAAGAAAGTAGCAGAGCAGAAGAAAAGGCAAACTTGGTGAATGATGCTGATCAAGTTCTCTTATTGGCATTCAAACAATATGAAGAAAGTCAAAGTGATACATGGTATTTGGATACCGGTGCAAGCAATCACATGTGCAGGAGAAAGGAGATGTTTACCGAGTTAGATGAGACAATTAAATTGCCTGTCTCATTCAGTGATAACTCTAAATTTCTTGTTGGAGGGAAATGTACAATTTTTATTCGCTTAAAGAATGGTGCACGTCAGTTTATTATCAATGTTTCTCATGTTCCAAAAATGTCAATCAATATCTTGAGTTTGGGACAACTTCTAGAGAAAAGGTTATACTATTTATATGAGATATCTTAATCTTATGTTGAGAGATCGAAATAATAAACTGATTGCAAATGTGAAGATGTCGAAAAACAGGATGTTTATTCTTAATATAAAGAGTGAGATGTCTTGATGTCTAAAGACGTGCATAGATGATCCTTCATGGTTGTGGCATTTGAGGTTCGACCATCTCAATTTTGGTGGACTCAATTTGCTTTCTCGCAAGAAGATGGTTTATGGCTTACCACATATTGATTATCCCGATCAATTATGTGAAGGGTGTGTTATCGGTAAGCATTCCGGAACTAGCTTTCCGAAAGAGGCAACTTATTAAGCGAAGAAGCCACTTGAATCGATTCATTCTGATTTGTATGGCCCGATCAATCCTCACTCATATGGTAATCATCGATATTTTGTTACTTTTATTGATGATTTTACTCAGAAAACTTGGGTGTATTTTTTTAAAGAAAAGACAGAAGTGTTTGATACTTTCAAACAATTCAAGAACTTGGTTGAAAAGGAAAGTGACTATTTTATCAAGGCTTCGAGGACTGATCGTGGTGGAGAATTCACCTTAGCCATATTCAACAAATTCTGTGAAAATCATGGTATTCGGCGTTTCTTGACGGCCCCGTATTCTCCTCAACAAAATGGTGTGGCTGAACAGAAAAATAGAACCATTCTTGATATGGTTCGAAGCATGTTGAAGAGAAAAAATTTGTCCGAGGAACTTTGGGTTGAAGCTGTTTTGTGTGCCGTCTATCTTCAAAATAGATGTCCCACATATGGAGTTGAAGGCGTAAGGCCACAAGAGGCATGGACCGAGAGAACATCAAGTGTTTCGCACTTGAGAATTTTCGGGAGCATTGCCTATGCTCATGTCCCGGACTAAAAAAGATTAAAACTTGAAGACAAGAGCAAAAAGTTGATCTTTATCAGGTATGATTCATCGTCCAAAGCCTATCGATTATTTGACCCTAACACTTTGAAAGTGTATATAAGTAGAAATGTCGAGTTCGATGAAAATGGAATGTGGGAAGAAAATCCAAAAGAAGAAGTGAATGTTCGTGGTGATTCCGATCAAACGGAGTTGAAGGATCAACCTTCACCATCTTCTCCAACATCTTCAAGTTCATCAACACCATCCCCTTCAAATAGTGTCGATGAACCGTTAGTGCCAAGATCAAGAAGATTGTCTGAAATTTACGAAGCTACCGAAAAGCTTCATCTTATATGTCTTCTTGCAAATTATGAACCACTTACTTATGATGATGCGGTCAAAGAAGAAAAGTGGAAAAAAGCCATGAACGAAGAAATTAAAGCCATCGAGAAAAATCAAACATGGGAGCTTACTGATCTTTCGAAGGATAAGAAATCGATTGGTGTTAAATGGGTGTACAAAGCCAAAAAGAATGAGAAAGGTGAAGTGACAAGATACAAAGCTAGATTAGTCGCGAAGGGGTATAAGCAAAAAGCTGGAATCGACTATGATGAAGTTTTTGCCCCTGTCATTTGCATGGAAACTATTAGATTGATTATTTCCATTGCTGCTCAAAATAATTGGCGAATTTATCAAATGGATGTCAAATCAGCATTCTTGAATGGCATCCTTGAAGAAGAAATTTATGTCGAATAACCCAATGGGTTTATTGTGAAAGATCATGAAGACAAAGTACTAAGGTTGAAGAAAGCTCTATACAGGCTTAAACAAACACCGAGAGCATGGAATTCCAGAATTGATGCATATTTCAAGGCGAATGAATTCTCTCAATGTCCATACGAGCATGCACTCTATTTCAAGCAAGAAAAATATGATATTCTGCTCGCCTGTTTATATGTTGATGATCTTGTTTTTACAAAAAATAATTTAGTGATAATTGATGCTTTTAAAGCATCAATGGTGAAAGAATTTGAGATGACCGATAATGGTCTCATGAATTATTTCCTTGGTATCGAAGTGAAACAAAGTGCCGATGGGATTTTTATTTCCCAAAAAGGATATGCAGAAAATATCCTTGAAAAATTCAACATGAAGAACTGTATGCCGGTCAATACACCAATAGAGTGCGGAACCAAGCTTTCGAAGTTTGATGATGGTGTCGATGTTGATTCAACATATTATAGAAGCTTGATTGGGAGTTTGAGATACTTGACATGCATGAGACCGGATATTATGTATAGTGTTGGAATTGTGAGTCGATATATGGAGAAGCCGAAATCATATCATCTTAAAGCTGCAAAGAGAATACTTCGGTATATCAAAGGTACTATTTCTCATGGCTTACACTATTATTGCTCTGAATCTTTCAAGCTTAGAGCTTATTCGGATAGTGATTATGGTGGAGATATCGACGATCGAAAAAGCACCACGGGATTTGTATTTTTCTTATGCGACACTGCTTTCACGTGGTTATCAAAGAAGCAATCAAGTGTTACTCTGTCGACATGTGAACTAAATATGTAACTGCATCTTGATGTGTCTGTCATGCAATATGGTTGAGAAGATTACTTAAAGATATTCTTATGGAGCAGAAGAAAGCAATGGAGATTTTTGTTGATAATGTTTCTGCTATTGCTTTGACGAAAAATCCAGTTTTTCATGAACAAAGTAAACATATCGATGTTTGATATCATTTCATCTGAGAACAAGTTAAAGAAAATGAAGTTGAAGTATTGCATGTGAAGACCAAAGATCAAGTAGTAGATATTTTTACTAAACCTCTCAAGATCGATGCTTTTCGAAAGTTCAAGAACCTGCTTGGAATGATTGATGGAAGAGAATTTGGTTTAAGGGGGAGTGTTAGAAATTAAACCAAATTTATTGGTACTTGTTTCCTTTTTGAGTCTGTTCGTATTTCCATATTTTCATTTTTCCTATTTTTAGGTACTAATTATAGTTTGAGCTCGAAAAAGGAAAGTTTCCTAAGTCAATTAAATTTCCTAGTTGAATGGTTTCCTAATCGGAATATGTTTCCTAATTAGAATAGGTTTCCTAGAAAGAGGTTTCCTATTTCGAATCAAATTATAGCCTATATATAACTTATTTCTCTTGTAATTGAGATATGCAATAGAAAGGCGCGAGTTGCGATTGTTTCACCTTCAAAAAATTTCTTCCATCAAATCAAGTTGATATCGCGTCTCTGACGCTCTACAGACCAATTTGTAGAGCGACAGAGACGCGGTAACAACTTGATTTGATAGAAGAAATTTTTTGAAGGTGAAACAATCGCAACTCGCGTCTTTCTATTGCATGTCTCAATTACAAGAGAAATAGACTATATATAGGCCATAGTTTGATTCGGAATAGAAAATCTCTTTCTAGGAAACCTATTCTAATTAGGAAACCTATTTCGATTAGGAAACCATTCAATTAGGAAATCTAATTGACTTAGAAAACTTTCATCTTTTGGGCTCAAACTATAATTAGTACCTAAAAACACGAAAAATCAAAATATGAAAATACGAACAGACTCAAAAAGGAAATAAGTACCAACAAATTTGGTTTAATTTCCAACAAAAAGCAATCCGATTGTACCTATTATGGCAAAGACAATGCCACCAAGAGATATCCATCCTTCCTTTTTGTTCCTCCGAAAGTAATCAACGATGTAAATCGGATTGATGGCTTTGACGACTCCTCGGTCGTACTTGACGAAATTGTAGAGACCAATTGCGCCGATACATGTGAACCAAACACATATGATCGGGGCAAAGCTGTATCCTACTTTGTCGGTGCCGAACCTTTGGACCAAGAACAAGCATACCAGTATTGCCACCGAAATCCATACTATCATATCTGTGAAATACGAAGGTGTCTGAGTTTTAGGAAGAAAGAAAAATTTAACAGACTCTACCTGTGTAGTGGTACACCTGGGGACCAAAGGTCAAGGTTGGACCATCTAAACCTAAAATCACCATTCACATGAATATGTTTTTTTCACGGCAATAATTTCTGTAGGATAAGATAACTCTCCGTTCAGGTTGAAATTATCTTAGTTTGTACTTTTGTTTCTGTTTTAAATAGCCTACTCAATTTATTTAGTTCAATCAAAGAAACTGAGAGAATCCAATAATAACATGCGACTTACTTGGGCTGTCAAAAAGATGCCCAAGTATCGTGGCAAAGGGGTTTGATTAAATTAAACTTAAGCCCCACTAAAACAATAAAATGTCAACTTCAAATGAACCGGGTCATAAAATATATAGAACATAAAAACAAGTCACGAGTGTGGGGTTTGATTCATTTTTTACTTTCCGCGCAACAGAAAAGTGTTCGGTTAATTACTCGAGCGAGGATCGAAACCCTCAGTCGAGGATAGGGTCGAGGAGTTTGTGGCAAGGTGTCCGAGGTCCTGAGCTGCTAGGAACAGCCCCGGAGAGAGGGCTGGATGCCCACGCTGCTGGGGTCATAGGCCGGGAGTGGCCTGTGGCCAAGCCCAGGGTCGGGTGCCTGGATATCCCTTGGTGCGCCGAGCTGGTTTCAAGCACCCAAATGACTCCGTGGGGTGCCGAAACTCATTCCACTTAACCTAATGGTATTACGCATTAGAGCCTCTTGAAATTGGTTTTGGAGCATCTCTTTAAATTTTTGTGGGGAAAACAGTCGAAGAATTTGAGTGAAACACTGATGAGGAGCAATTGAGTGTCTGTCGGGACTTGGGAAGGATAGCTTTGTTGATTTAAACTAGTGGATTCATAGTCGCCATGCTCCCCATACGGTGAGCACGGATATCCAGATCGTAAATCCTAGTGAGTTATGTTCTCTATTTCGCCTATTTCTATGTTATCTTGCGATTTTGCTCCGTTGCAAGGTCTTCTTCCCACAACAAAAACAAATGGTTTTTAGGTTGAGATCTGCACTCGGACAATTGGATGCATTGGTACTCTGCATAGGAATGAATTTGTTTTTCTCATGGTGCATAGTGTTCAGAGTATCAAGAGTGTCATTGAATAATAGATCAAGTAGAGAGACTGATGGGGTTTGATGTGATAGCAAATAAAAATACCTTCTGTCACTGCAGAAGTAGCTTGCTTGATGCCTCCAAGAGCTGACAGAACTGCACATGGGATTGCAAGTCAAACGTTGCAGATTACTTTATTAGACATTTACAACTTCAATTATATATCAGTCCTATATTATGCAAGCGAGTGTAATTGACGTTGGCAACTTGTCAACGACGACATGAAAATGAGTATGCATAATCATGCCACGTTATGTTTGATAGCAAGAGATTTTTGTATAATTCCTATGCGAGCCAAAAGGAAGGCTTAAATTTGATACGATAGGATTAGGACTACAAAATCGCATTTACTAAATGAAATATGCTCCCTAATTGCTCCGGTTAAAAAAATAATCTGAGGCGGGGATGATTAGAGGTGCGTACCGGACATGCAAGGAGTGAGGACACCATCACCAATGACCATGGAAGTGCCAAGCATGGTGGCAAAGAGCAAGAAGAACTTGGCGAACTGGCTCTTCTCGAGCTTGGACTTGAGCCTCGATGCCCTGAGCAAGCGATTGCTTGGCAGCTCTAGCCGGAAATTAGACACATCTTGATCTTCCGATTGTTGACTGGGGATCGATCCTACTCTTGCATATCGGCATATCAACGAGTATAATGCGAATGTCCCTCCTAAAAATATTGGAAAATGAAACAGAAAACAAATTTATTCATGTCCATTGAAGAGAGGAATTAAAGTTTTTTCTCAATCGACTAAAAACAAAAAAGAGATCTCCTATGTACTGAGGCATCATTATTTATTCTTGTTCATTTCGATGATTAGAATCATTATATTCAATTGATCACGAGTAATCGGTATATGCGGGCAAGATATACGCTTGATCTAACTCGAGTAATGAACCACCGAAAGGAAATTGCCTATCAACAATGTATTTATATTAGAGCATGCAGGCTTACGACAGCATATGAGCAGGTGAGTTTTTGTCTCCTTCGTGTACACGAAGATCTCACTGCTCTGGTCAAGAATTCCACTAGTGGAAGCCTCTGATGATATAACTCTATAGACCATGGTTTTTCTGAAAGAAAGAAAATAAACCCTAGATAAATAAAGATTGGTCGGACGGTACAGACCCTTGTTTTGGATGCAGTCACCCAAAGAACCAACAAAAACTTGGCTCTTTTCTAGCTGAAGAATCCTCGAACCAAGTGAGCCTTGAACTCAAGATACCAAACGAACAAAACATGGAGACCAAAAAGAAACTCATAAGATGAACCCATTTTGACACATAAGGAAATCCCCCATCACTTTGACAAGATTGTAAGATCATGAGTAGTGATTTTAGAGCAAGAGTTTACCTTATTTATTATTTAATTCACATGAAGTATGGTAATTCATACGCTTCACAAAGAATAATGTTATGTATGCTAACCAATTTTACTTTAAAAAATTGGACTTACGACATAATCTGATCTAACTCCACGCATCAACGTAAATTACTGCGAAATCTGATGACAAAACCGATTAATGAAATTCTAATGGGTACCCATTTTAAATGGAAAACAGTAAATATCTCAGACACTATTCTATACTTTTCACTCTAAGACTCCATAAATCCACACTAACGTCTTCTCTTCTTGGTGCTCATATAAATGGTGGTTCTAATAAAAATGTGTGTAGGTAAATATGGGAAGGTTTCTCTTACCGTCACCGTTGTCGGTGGCGCGTAGGACGATGAAGACGTACTTGATGAGAGGGATCAAGGTGATGGTGTAGAAGATCAGGGCGAGGACGCCCAAGATGTCGTCGTTGTGCTTGATACCTCCGGTGAAGGCGCTCGAGTACACGTAAAGCGGGGACGTGCCGATGTCCCCATACACGATCCCGATGCTCTGGAACGCCAGACTCAGTATCACCGGCCACCCCATCGCCTTCAAACACGAGACGTCGCATTCCATTTTTACTGTACTGTTTGATAAATCTGACTTTCTCAAAAGTTTAAACTGCGAAGAGATGGTTGATGTTATGAAATTTAATCCGTGCTTACTTGCTTGGAGCCATGAGGATGATGACCTGCGCATTTAGCGGATTCGACGTCTAGAGAGTCGTATCTGCGCAACTTGCGGTGTGAGAGCTGCTTCCTGTCGATGAGCAGCGGAGACGGCGAAGGACAAGCCGTCTCAGATTGTTGTTGGATTTCGTCTTCCGGGGATTCTTCGATTGCGTCCCCCGACATTTCTGGCTCTCTCCCAAAGTTGTAACGACGTGTGCGCCACGGGCTTGGAGGCGGGCGGGAGAGACAAGGTGGTGGCAATGGGTTATGTGGAGGTCGAGGTTTTTAGAGCTGAAGATGGTGGGTGTCGTATTTATAGAAGGCAAAACTAGCACGGCCACATGTAGACAGACCTTTTGCTAGAAATTTTGAGTGATTACAAAAGAAAATTCAATATGAACGCGCGGAGACAGATACAGCCTGAGCCGGCTGCTGACGCGAGACGGGGGATGAATCTGGAATATCTTTTTGACGAAAGGAAGTTTCTTGATCCCATCTATACTTGCACGAGAGCTATTTTCGTAACGGTTTTCATCGCATTACGTAGATGTTAAGCAATCAATTAATAAAATCTTTATAGTTTGTAACACATTTTGTACCCTCGTGTGTATGCACACTTAGCATCTTGAAAATCGAATCGTTTCAAATAAAACATACTTAACAAGTGCTCCAAAAAACTCGTTAATAACACCCATCTTTTATCTTATGACAAGAAAGCTGACTTCGGATAAATAAATTTTGAAATCATACTTGATCCCATACAATTGTATTTTGTATGAATCGCACGCTTGGTCTCAGCTAACGATCATGATAGAGAGATCTGTCTCTACATGGGCCATTCACAAACTCGGGAGAGATTAACAAATTGAACTTTGAACTACGCGCACTTTCTAGGTGTCCAGCATTTCCCAAGTCCAGAGGGAGAGATTCTCGTGCTATAGTTAGTCGTGGTCATGTGCGACCTGTGCATCTGTAGCAATATTTTTGGAAGTCTACATCATTGTTGACTAAATTTAATGACCAACACGCGTATTGATTAATATAGCAGTGTTTATACACCCGAATAGAAAAATGACAGTCGTAGAATCGCAGGCATGATCAAAAGGGTACTTTTGGGGACCATTGAGCAGATTCCGCGCTAATTCATAGGGGTAATCAATTCGGGATAGATCGGCTCTCGGATTGTAATCAGGCACCGATATTGTCGCTTTCGATTTCAACGTTTTGGAACCGAGAACGGACCAATCGATTTTGAAACTGTCGATTCCGGGACTGGGCCAATAATGCACGACGACTGCCTACAATCTTTTCCATTTCTTCTTTAGATATTTTATTAATTTATTCAACAAAAAGGGCGAGAAACTGACACACTCTATTTTCTTTTAAATCTCTATGGAACCCGAAGAAACATTTCCCTAGGCAAGTGTGCAAACAGGGTTTTAATTTCCCGTTTCCATCACTTTCCATCCCTTGCTCACGCTCATCTCAAAGGACGTCGGTCAATTGCTCCTTGATATCCATATTCGTCTATGAGGATCACGCTCATCTTCTCCATCTCCATAGCGACAGAGTAAAAAAACTGGTGCCAACGTCGACGAGCTTGTCCTGGAGGAGGTTGACCGTCAAATACGTATGCTCCTTGACCGCCTTCGGTGACTCCACACTCATCTTCGGTCCGGTCCAATTCGGTTCTGCACAAGCAATTGGGAATCGGAAATTTGGAGCCAGCAACAACCGGTCCAATTCCCTTAGGAATCGCACAGGACCAACCGGTTCAATCCGGTTCTCGAATTGAATCGGGACCTGTGCTCACCCCTAACAATTCATGTGAAAATACTTCAAAGCATCCTCTCTGGAGCAAACAAAGCAGATTAACCAACTAAATCCCTTTTCCATTAATTAAGCAATTGCTTTTATCAAATCGGTTCATTGTATCTTTCGGCAATGATCAAATTCCCATGATCAATCACAATCGCTTATTTCAAAGTCGTTGACCACAATTCAAATAATTAAGTGACTCTTTGCTTTCAAAGTATAAGCCACTAGAGCAATTGATTGAGCTCAATTAAAGCTAGTGTCTCATCATGAAAATCTAGCTCAATTCGAACATCGACAACATCCTTTTTTTTTTATTTCGTACTATGAGATTCACATGTTATGGACTTTGTTTATTTTTATTTCTTTGACAATTAAATTTGCATGTACATTATTGGCTTTCACCATCCTGCTGTTGAGGATATTATTAAAATAAAAATATTATGGGATTATAAATCTTGTTAGTGTAACCATCTCTCCCAATAAATTTAAGCTATCTGAAACGGGCCAACAATGTAGTTAAGAAGATGAACCAACAAACATGTTTATAGCGTAGAGTAATTGGTTCTTATCACTACCTTCTTTTGTAATTGTTGTCCCACAGTTTCAATTTTTGCCTCCTTCATTCTCCACCCTCCACTTCACCATAAATTATTTTTTGGGATAATGACGCAAACAGTCCCTGAAGTCTTGTCCAATGTAAATTATAATCTATAAACTTTTAATTTGTTCAATGTAGTCACTAAACTTTAGCATAATGTTTAATGTGATCACTAAACTTTTGGTACATGTTCAATGTAGTTTCTAAATTATATGAAAATCCCAGAACTTAAATTAATGGAAGGACTACATTGAAAACTTTCATATAGTTCATAGAATAAATTGAACATATACCGAAAGTTCTGGGATGACAGTGAATAAATTAAAAATTTAATGACCACATTGTATATTTGATTAAAGCTCATAAACCACATTAAACAAATTAAAAATTCAGGACCATATTACATTAAAGCCAAAATTCAATGACCGTTTGTGTCATTTTCCCTTATTCCTTTTAGAAATGGGCCCATAGAGTGCTGGGATTGATTATGTAGCTTTGTTGTCAATGTCCTCATTTGGCAAACATTATTCCAAATCCAATTCGATATTTTAATCTACGGTTCCGGTTCCCCCTCATTAGAATTATCATTTCCAACTAAAGTTTACCTGCTGCTATAAAATAAAAATGGAAGCTGATAGGCTTAGGCATAAATTTATTATTCTTTCATTTTTCCCCATGGTCAGACGTCATAAACTTGGCAAAGTTGGTATTTTGTGATTTAAAGAAGAACCCTATGAATAGATTAAGAGTCAAGGGTCTACGTTAGGCTACACATACTTTCTTAATTATCTATCTTCTATAAAAGTTTTGCTCAGTCAGTTGTGGCAACCATCTGTAAGCATTATTTCCTGCAATAATAGGTTGCACATTTCTTGTCACCTTACTTTCTTTTGTCAAATTTTCGTGACAATTTCTACACGAAAAATGAGGGAAAAGTAAAAAAAAGTCTTAAATATATTGTATTGGTACCAATTCAGTTTTAAACTTTTTAATTTGACCAATTTAGTCCTAAACATTTTCACATTGATACTAATTTAGTTCACCTGGCCAATTTAGACCGAAAATCACTGACGTGGATGCCAATTGTCCTATGTGGTTTGATCGGCACTGGCGTAAACATTTTTAATAATATTTTAAAATTTTTAAAAAATATATTTATTCTTTTCTGTTCTTTTCTTTTCTTTTTTTTCTTTCTTTTTTTCCCTTCATTTTGGCTGTCGAGGCCTAGCAAGCCCTCGCTAGATCTGGGCGAGGGGTTACTTGCCAAGAGCCAGTGAGGTCGTGAAGGCGTTGGGCGAGGCAATTGTGGCCTCATCCGCCGTGGGTGAGAGCTACCTTGCCAACGATCGACGAGGGCTTGTTAGCCATCGCTGACCAAAATTAAGGAAAAAAAAAAGGAAAAACAAAAAAACAAAAAATTTTATAAAATATTATTAAAAATGTTCACTTAGGACAATCAGCATCCACGTCAGCGATTTTCGGCCAAAATTGGTTGGATGGGTTGAATTGGTACTAATGTAAAAATGTTTATGACTAAATTAGTTCAATTGACAAGTTTCGAACTGAATTTGTACCAATGCAATAGGTTTAAAACTTTTTTGATATTTTTCCCTGAAAATGACACTGTTTATCACCATCGTCAAGGTATCTAGGTTTATATATGTCTATTTGGGTCTTCGAATGAGTTATACGTTCGCCTAAAAAAGAAGTATATGTGGAATTAATCTCAAGGAGACTCTCAATTTGATTTTAAGGGCTGCATTACCTAGTTAGTATTGATTCATCGTTTCTTTCAGATTTACAATAGAAATGTGATGAAAGCACTTCTATTGTGATTGACAATATTGGAAGGACAACCTTTACAGAATAGAATGCAGGTATTATAGTAAAGCATACGTAAAGCGTACATAAATCGATGATGTAATTTCTTTTAACTTTCGTACACATAGGCACCACATTTCAATGTTTGACGCTAACTCGGCACTGTCCATTCAGAACGGATTACAATTTGTACATGTTGGCTCCAAATATCCAAGCTCATTGCTAATTCGGTACGTTTCTTTAGGTTTTGAAAACAAATTCAACAACGAAAAAGATTTATATTGCCGTAATGCAATACTATCAGAATGAGGATCGTTACAAAACCAATTACAATGACCAAAGTTGAACTATCAAAGATATATATAAGGGCCGAAAGTCTGATGTTCCTTGTTTTTCTATACCAGAAATTTATAAAAAGGGTTTACAAGGGTCTGCTTTTCGAATCTGTCCAATGCATGCTGGCCCTTGATACATAGCTAGAGTTCAGAGTTAAGCACCACCATGCGTACAAGTTGGGTCGTGCTCTGCATCCATTTCTATATTACCTAAATTGATTTGGTTGGAGGTTGGCATTGAATAAATATTACTGGACTTATAGGAAATACATACAATTTGAGTTTCTCAAAACGAGCAGTCTATTCTTTGCGGCGCATACTTTAGTTGTTTTTTGTTTGAAGGCATTTCGCACCCCCTCCACTGATGTAACCGAATTTTCTGTGCAATTCTCGAGCGTTGGAGGGTTCTTCGTCCGAAAAAAGGACAAACAACCTGTTACTTCAATTACGCAATAGGGAGGAGGCGATGACCTTAGACTTCTTTAACTAAGATTACTTATCGCATGACTAATGCAACATATGGTACTTGTGGCGTGGTGGATGTTGCGGAAGCCAAGCGATCGAACAATAAAATTGACAAAATAAGAAAATAAATCGGACATCAGATTTACGTGGTTTGGTCGTAGTAACCTATATCCACGGGAAGAGCAACACAGAATTCCACTATAGATCAAGCGATACAACAGAAATTACAATCACACTCGAGTTACTCAAACACTCTAAGTGTTTTCCAAGCCCCAATTACACCCAATAACGCACGCAGTGTTTAGCCTCAATAATTTCTCACGAAATAATCTCTCAATCTCACGAAGGAATTATACACAAATCTTATCACAAGATTTACACTTGAACACTAATTCTTCTCGGATGCAATTCTCGAACAAGAAACCCACTAAGATAACCCATGCCAAGCACTCGCTTAGAAACGACGCTTCAAGAATCTTCTCGTATTCATCAACAACAGCCACCAAGACTTCGGCACTTCAAGTCTACGTGAAGAAGCATCCCCTGACTTTAATTATGTGCATATATATATTAGTCAATATATGCTGCCCTTTGCCGAGCCCCACTAAAAGTTGGACTTTTGTTATTTCCTTTATTGACCCATGCTGAGTTAGAGAAGGAAACCAAGTCCACTTTCCTATTTTGTTGAACAATGTTTATACAAAAATTGATTTCCATAATCTACTGGAACTTTTGTTGGACTCGACGAATCAGCAACTTGAAATCCAGATATCCACGTTGAGAGTTTGTAGGGTCTGAAGAGGAAGCCAAACGAGTTTTCCTGACAAGCATACATCGCCGGCGAACGCCCAAATGCGCCTCAACCGGTAAGTCTTCTTAGCCCCCCCGTTTTCCTCTATTTCTATTTACAAGTTGGTTGGGACTTGCGCCGGCCGTTTCGCACGAATCCCGACCCATACCGTCCCTTCTTCCAATCTAGACTCATTGTCGGAGGCGAGTCGTGGCTATGACCTCGAGAGAGGTTGAAGTTCCTTTGTTTCAGTCATGCACTCCATATATTCGACAAAATACCCGAATGAAATTGTTTTGTCTCGGTCCTCGGCCAGCAATTTAAGAGCTGATCGGTGACCTTTGATCCCTTAAGTTGGCTTCATGATGGCTATTGGCGGCCGGATAAGGTCAAAGTATGACTTGAGTTGGCCGGCCAAGGTCCGATCGACGTTTGGGCTCAACGTGTGACGTTCCGAAATTTTCGCCAATTGAAAATTATGAAATAACTGAGTTTTATGAAATGTGCTCGTAGTAAATTTCTTGCCCGGAACTAACCATTCCTGAAAATGCTAACCTTTAAGGAAAGGCTAATAGGAGAATTAAATTCACGCGATTAAAAGAAAATTCAACCGTGAATGGACTTCGACCATTAAATCGCGGATGTGATATTTTGAGCCACTGTTAGCCGATCCAAGGATAGTTAGGGGTCAATTTGCCACTGTCCTAGTAGTGGATCGCAGGTGATTCTGTTGGATCACGAAACGACTTGACGAATGATTTTAAAATTATACCGAACGATTGTACCCCTCGGATCAAGTGATTGATCTTTGCGATTTTAATGACAACCGAGGTCATCACGCACCGAACGGACTTGCACGTGACTCGATTCAGTATCAGTCATGAGTCGATTTTGCGAATTTCCCCAGCAAGCCGCCCGTTAGCTCGAGAAACGCTCGAGTTGCGTTTAATAAAATTTAATTATTGAAATTTTTCCCAAATTGGATACCGAAAAATTAGGAAGTCACGACGAAACACTAGGACGACGCTGCACGTGACACGTGTCAATTTTTGGTGCGCTTAAATCCTTCGAAAAAATTCGATTTAGGCAAGAAACGGAGAAAGTGACCAAAATACCCCTAAGATTTATTAAAGGGCAAGCTTTAAGGGTAAATGACATTTTAGTAATTTTGCCCTAAAATTTTGATTGGACAATTTTACCCTTGGATTTTTGGAAAATTACAAGTACGCCCTTGGATATTTTTGTGCTAGAATCGATCTCAGCCGTCGAATCAAGATAAGATCGAATTGGAATCGTTAGATTAAAAATAAGAGGAAAGGGAATTATGGTCATTTCTACCTTTGGTCAAGATTTACTATTTAGGTCAAGAACAATTCTTCTTCTCCCCAGTCTCCTTCTTCCTTGCCATGAGACCCCTCCCCCATTTAGATTTTTTTTCTTCTCCCCACCGTGAGCTTCCTTGGCCGTTCCTCCCTCCACCGCCGGTGCCGCCGCTTGCCACCACCACACCAGACCACCGTCAAGCCGCCGTCCACGCTGCCGTACACCACCACCATCAACCTCACCACCATATTTCTCCCTCTTTCCCTCTCTCTCTCTCTCTCTCTCTCTCTCTCTCTCTCTCTAAGTGGCCGTGAGCCCCATCAAGGAGGGCCAGACCGCCGCCGCTCAAGCAGGATGCCGTCGCGAGCTGTACGCCGTCGCCGTAGAGTGCCACCGCTTCCCGTTCTAGCCGATTAAGTCTAGAACTTTGTAAGTCACACTCTAATCCCGATTTAGGATATTGGGTATCGACGGATAGTTTGATTTTGGGGTGAAATCGGAGTGGCTCGGGTGAGAAATGTTGGGGTTTTTTATCGAAAATGTGTGGCGGGCCTTGAGGATTATTTTTGGAATTTTTGGAGGACAATTTGAGGTGAATTACAAGCTGTGATTTATTGTTCACGAGCTGCGAATCACTGTTCATGGGGCTGTGATGATTTGTTCGGGTTGCAAGTTGGGTTTTTAGAACCGGTATTTTATGGCGAGAAAGTTCCGTGAAGGATCGGAATTGTTACGACGCCGTTTGGTGGGAGAAAAATGAGAATTTACGTGTCGGATGTATATTTAAATTATAAATAAACTGTGGTGATTAAATTGAGTATGTTGTTGAGCAATTAAATGATTGTACATGCTTATTTGGTGCATACGTGAGTTAGATTAAATTAATTATTGGCATTGTCATGTCCTATGCTAAATGTGCATGAGCTACATGTAAAATAATGCGTGTGCGGGTCACGTGTGAAGAGGCAGTTGCGTGTGATAAATGCATGTGGAGCGTGGGCATGAGTGAGAAGGAGATTGTAGTGTGGCAAGTAATGGTGGGAAAGTATGTGAAAGCACAAAAATGTGAGTTTGGGATCAGGCTGAGTATTATAAACTCAGGCCGCGATCACGTAGGTCCGTTGCATTTGGCACAGACTGATGCTTGAAAAAGCAAGAATGAGAATTGGTCTGATGCACGATCAGCTTGGGTAAGATCAGGATTGGACCGAGGCATTATAAGCTCGGGTTCCAATCATGTAGGCTTGTCACATTTGGCGCCGGCTGAGTTGGGATCGGGCCTGGGACGTGTGATGCTCAGGTCGAGATTGGGACCTGAGGCGTGAACGGTTACACAGGTCGGATGTGGTGAATGATTGCAATGTGCTTGAGGCGTGTACTTCAACGCGGGTCACTGACGAGTGATGTGGAAAGTGATTAGTGGTCGCAGTGTACCTGGAGCGTGTACGTTTACTCGGGTCACTGGCGAGGAATGTAGAATGTAATGATGAGAACGAAAGGAACGCGTGACGTGGGAAATTGCATATACATGTGATTGTGTGTAATATGCCTGTTGTTTGAAGATTTGGCGCGTGTGATTGTGTTTGTGAAATTATATGGAGGGTACGTGATAACCTAGGTTGGGTTTAGGGGTGTACTTGCTGAGATATAATTTCATGGTTGTGTAAACCAACAATTTTTAGAACCTCGACTTGAGTGATGAACCCTCCACCACCACCGCCAGTACATTATGGAGTACCAGTGCATACAAAGTATGCAATAGCTGAGTTTCTGATGGGTGACGGGATGACCTGGATAAGACACACAACGACCGTGTTTGTAGAAGTGGGAAAGCTTTCCTTGGATGAGAACCATTTTTGAGGTTGAACGTCAGGTCATTGACTCCTTTTTTATTTTGGTAGTTTCAGTAAAGTGTGCACTGGTAGTCAGAGGTTTGTTTTATTATATATATGGTAGAACAAGTTGAACAAGAAATGGAAATGTATATTCTCCTAATTCTCCCCAGTTTAAGTTTGTCCGGGTGTTTTATGATTTCCGTTTGCGCGATTAAATCTCTGATGTTTAGTTGAGGTCGGCAATAACTTGAGACGTCGCAACTGTTCGACCAGAGGCGGGATGTCGCAGGCTTGATGGGGGTTCGGGGCGTGACACAACGAGCCCCAATAGGGACTAGGTCGGTGACCACCCCGGTCGGCCATCCGGTGGTCTGCCATCCCTCAATCTCCTCAGAAAGGCCAGGCGAAATAGCTGGCAACTCGCCGAATTTCTACTCGACTGTTGGTCCCCCAAGCCTAAAAGGCCCGGGATTTGGCCTGAATTGGCCTGCATATATGGTCGGACCGGTTTGTAGGATATATAGGGCCGGTTCGATCTGGTTGAACCAACCTTATTTTGTCCTTTACCACCGATTGGGCCCTAACCTGGCTCGATCCGATTCAAGATCGGAGTCAATGACCTGGGTTGACCCCCCAGACCTGGTTCAGATCTGGAGATTCGACCTTGGTCAACGAGTTTGGGTCTAGTCCATTGACCTAGGTCAATTCTGATGCAATCTGGATCAGCCAACCCGATCTGGGTGAATATTATATTAATATTATATTATTTTTAGTTTTAAAATATTTTTCAAAAATAAATAATAAAAAATAAATTTTTTTAGGAAATAGTTTAAAAAGTAGTATTTTTAAATAATTTTATAAATTATGTAAATTATTTGATTAATAATTACGTCTAAACTGGATAAGCTTATAGAGTTATATAGTATGAGTTTGAACGTTATTTTTACTACTGTTGTATTATTATTATGCATGTTAATTCTAAATAGTATATTATTAACAAATTAAAAGTTTAGGGATTAAATTGCACATTGGATCAAAGTTTATGGACTGTTTATATCAATTTCCCAACTGAAAATGAACCTAATGCTGCGCGAGGTAAGGGATTAGTAGAGCCCGCGCCTAATCGAGGGTTGTTGGTCCACGTCAACGGAAAAGGTGGGTCGCGGTAGTGGTGAATATTCATTATGTTGGGTTTAGATATTATATGTCATTAGATTATGAACATGCATCATATACTAACTTACATCTAAGATTAATCAAGAATATTGTCTCTGACTCATAATGTTAAAATTAGATAATTGCATATTTTGTATAGGTATTGATGACTCTTGAATGACATTACATAATTTGCATGAGCAATGATGCACGGTAATAATTCTTGAAGTTATTCGTTGACATTGCAATTCCATTAAATAATTAGCGCTTTCATAAGATTTAACGTTTTTATCAAATGTTCATGCATGTTGTAAATTTTAGGTCATATGTATGTTTCTTAATTTAGAATTGCATATTTAGGAACCATGTAGTAATTAGGAAATTACCTAATTTAGATTAGGATTTAATATAATTTATTTCCAAGTTTAAATTGAGTCTTATATATATTAGGCAGTTTCCTATTTTAATTCACAAAAAAATGTCAGAAAAATCTCATGTATATTTCATATAGAATTAGTTAATTTTATCGTATCTATCACATACATTGCGTGTCATTTAGTGATAATATGCTTTAGGGTCATATAGTTTAAGTCATACATATTAATAATAGCATCTCATGCATAGCATTTAGCTTAATATTTCATAAAAAGAAAATACCAAAAATAGTCAAAGTTGCATCACTAGATTATTATTATTTTTGATAAAAGTCACTTAGGTCCTGTTAGGCGTCTTAGAGCTTAGTTAAAAAAAACACAAAATCTCATAAGTAGTTTAAATAATACGGTTTATAATTAATTCTATTCCATATCATTAAAATTGCATGTAGGTTGCATTTAATTTAATTAACTTATATGCATGTCATCTAGGATGTTATGTTAGTTCATCAATGCATGTTAGATTAAAACTCATATAGTCATAGCATTTATTTTAAGTCATACTTATTTTAAATAAGAAAAACTCAAACGAACCTATAACCATTGCATTTAGAAATCATATTTAGGTCATGTATACATTTTTTTAATTAACATCTCGTAGAATAGTTGCCGCGTTGCATGATAATAAAGCCTTGCTTTTGCTTTGCTCAATGCATTAAGGTTTTTGCCCTATTTCTAGCAATTTATTTAGTGCTTTGATTTTTTAATATTAAATTCTTGCTTGGGCACCCGCATGTTACCCATCACATGTTAGCGACATAAGGTTAAAATTGACCTAGACTGTTTGAAAAATATTTTTGAAATAAAGAGAAAATGTATTGAAATGGTGTTATATTTATCTGGTGTAACCAAGTCCCCGTATTCTGATTTACAGAAGTAAAATGTTCTCCCACATTTTACTTGGGTTTCTAATTGACCTATAATAAATTAGTGACAAATCCTGAATAAACTGAATTGCATGTTTAATTAATAGAATTAAATCCACAAAGTTGCAATTGATATGGACTTGGGAGAGTTCGCGCTAAGCATTTGCTTAGTAATCCATTAGCTTTCCCTTGATGGTTTACCTCGTGAAAAGTGCATTAAATTACTTACAAAACTTGCTTTGATTCTACTTAATTTCATTCCACATAGTCGCTAAATCCTAAAATCTATATAAGTAGAGTAAAATTACAATTTAAATGGTGATTTTAAATTGAAATGAAGAATTCAATGGTGAATCGCTAAAGATAAAAGAAAAATGGATCCTTAATCTTCCATGAACTAAATAGTAATGAAATTTACAATCAGGTTATTGAACTTTGATTTTAATAACCTAAGGAACTAAACTTTCAATTCATTACGATCTATGTGCTTAGACTGAATTCCAATGAATTTCCGATGAATAACTAGATGTGGTCGATTTTCTGAATGCCGCATCATATTGCCGCGTTAGCACCGGACCAACATTCCAAGGGGAAATTGATTGGATTCTCGTTGAAGCACACTAATTGTAAAAATAAAAAAAAACATAAAGTCTATTTAGAGGTACGTTGAAATCAAACATTAGAAACCTCATTGTAATATCTAATAAATTTGAGTGATCCCCGATAAAATAGACCCTAAAATATGAAAACTCAAACTGCAATATTTCGATTGATATCAAACGGAAAAAAAAAACGAACAATATTCATATTCGTCATTAAAATTTTCTATCGTGCTTATAGAGGTAGTGCTAAGGGTCAATACTTGCCAAGTTATATCAATAAAACAATTACATATACAATACTATTAAGGAAATTGTCCAAGAAGTTCTAAATCTATTGCATTTTAGCCAATTTAGTCCTAAATATTTCAATTTTACAAATTGAGTCCTGAACATCTTCAGGTTTTGCCAATTAAGTCAATCCAGTGAATTTTAGCTGAAAATCGTTTATGTGGATGCTGACCATCCTATGTGCTACGACCGATGCTAACATGTACAATTTTTAGAGTTTTTTTTTCTTTTTCTTTTTCTTTTTTTTCCAAGCCTGGCGAGGGTCGTGGCCCTTGCCTGATCTGGGCAAGGGCTAGGACCCTCGCCCATGGCTTGTGAGGGCTTTGTGGCCCTCACCTGTGATCAGCGAGGGTCGGCCGGCCGGCAACCCTCGCCGGACTTGGTAGGAAAAAAAAAGAAAAAAAAGAAAGAAAAAGAAAAAAGTAAAAATAATAAAAAATTATCTATGTTAATGCCGATCATCTTACCTAGCATTATTGGCAACCAGGTCAACAATTTTCGATTAAAATTGGTCGGATGAACTCAATTAGCAAAACGTGAAAATATTTGGAACTTAATTGGCAAAATTAAAAGGTGCTAAATTGGCTAAAGGGCAAAAGGTTTATGACTTTTTGAACAATTTTCCCCAACATCGTTTATGAAAAAACTTCTTTTTTGTTTCAGCTAGGGGTGAGCATGGTTCCAGGTTCCAATATGCCACGGTCCGGTTCCCGATTCCCATGGAACCAAATCGGGAACCAGACCAAGGGAACCAGGAGTTAATTCTCACACCTTTTTGAGTCTTGCGCTCAGGATTATGAAAATAAAACACGTTTAAGCTAGCATAACCCAAACATCTGTATTTCGGTTTCTCAATCAAGTGATAATATTTCCTCTCGTATCATCAGCATCTCGTGTGCAAGGACAAAACAAAAACGAAAACTATCAATAGATACTTTTTTTTGTTTTGTTTTGTTAAAAGAAAGAAAGAAACTTCATGGGTACCCTGCATTTGTTGGGTAATCCAGAACCTTGTACCTTCCCTTTTTTGCAGCCACTTGATTGTGCTGTGTCTATAAGGAAAAAGATCTGTTCAAACCTTCCCGTTCTCTCTCTCTCTTTAACTGGAGATATTCGGTGAGAGTCAAAATGAAAGTAGCAGTGCATGTGTGTATGACTCATACACAGTTTTCGTGAATGATTAACCATTTGAAGCCTTTCCACCAAAAAAAAAAACTATTTGGAGCCAACTATTGTTAAGTGATTAACTATGATTGTCATTTCTTTTGATTTCAGGTGGTGAGAATTTGAAGCAATTTTTCATAGATGATTGAGGATTGAAGTTCTATAATTAATGTTTTATGTTACGTGTTTTGAACTTTTTGTTGTTTATTTTAATTTACGTGTTCATCTTGTATGGATTGTTGTTGATATTGACAAATGAGAAACTTTCATTATGTTGTTGTTCACTTTTATTTTGCTTAACTAAAATTGAAAAGAAAAAAGGAACCCGGTAGACCTAGGATCTCACTTTGATAGGGTAATTTCCAAGTTTTAGGGCATACATAGTAGGTTTTAGGTTCAAAAAAATGAGAAATATGTTCCAACGTGTAGGTTCTGGGTTTCGGGTGGAATCCGTAAAAAACCTAAAACCGCTCGCCCATAGTTTCAACAACAATTTCTTCTAGCTGGTCCTTGCTGAAGCAAGAAGACAGAGTATCACATCGTTTATGTCCAAGAACATAAAAGTTGAAAATATAACAGAGAAACAACAGTATCCTCCGCTTTACCAAAAAAAAAAAAACAACAGTATCCTCCTTGCAGATTCTCAACTTCAAACAAGGAATGGACTCTATAGGAAAATAATTTACAAGAAAGTAGAAACAAAGCTTGAAGAAAATTGTACATATAGAAGCATAAGAAAAGATTAACACTGAGAGAACTATGACGATGAAAAACCAACTGGAACTGAGGAAACTGAAGCAAAGAGTTGAAGAAAATAAGGCATCATTAGATAAAGACCAAACCAGAAGTGTAATTTCCGGCGACTTGTATATCTGATGTCTATGCGGCTCTCTCTTGCTGCTTCTTAAGACAGCTGAGAAATAGGTTAAAAAAGAAAAGATAAAGATGCGAAGAAGATGAAGATTGCTGACAAGAAGATCAACTATTGACATCTGGTGTCTATGATTTCTTTCTTCTTTCTTGACCTCTTCATCGCAGGCTCAGGCTTAACTTCAGAAATTGTAGAGCATCAGGAGAAAAGTTTCTGTTTCACTGCGAGGTTGCCAATATGAAAGTGCATAACAAGGCAGATATACATGAGGAATGTAAATTTCTGTATATTGTATTGTATGCATATTACCACTAGACAAGGATTCATCCTTTTTGTCCCCCCTTTCACAACAGATCATTGTGCCCTCTAATAACCCACTTTACGTCTTGAGATTCTTGACCATAATAACGATGGTTAACACCTTGATGATAGTTCATAACATCTCTTTATTTACAACATAATATATCTATCGTTTTTCCTAAAGTTCATAAGTCATCCCGACCTTCAACATTCGCTCGTGGGGAATGTCAAATATCTTGTCACTCTGCCTCAAGTTCCTCTTCAAGAAGTTGTAAGCGTAGTCAATCAAGACCCTCTTCCCCAAACTAGCCCCTTTCCCTGCCACCACCTCATTCTCACCAATTAAGTGAACCACACCCGCACGCCAAGCCCCATCCAGCACACTAATCTCTCTCTCCAATGCCTCTTGTGCCTTATAGTTGCATTTATCATTAGCTTCATCATCGATCTCTTCTTCGATCCCATTCTCACAATTCTCTTCACTCTCTAACCCATCAACCAATTGCTTGTCATCCTCCTTGCCCTTGTTCAACCTCACTCGATCGGTCATAGTCCAATGCTCTTCCCTTACAAACTCCATGAGCCTGTGAAACAGGAGCCTCTCGAATGGCTCATCATTCCGGTTCTGTGAGTCGGTGTACCCGTACCTCGCAATGCACCGGAACACATTGAGCTCCTTCGGCTCAACTCGGCAGAACAGGAACCGCTCTTCTGATGGGACTTTGCTTATTGGGAGCGACTTTATCGAGATGAAGACAAGGACTAAGTGGACGGCAGGCACATTCTCCACATAGTGCTTGAAAATCGGGGGGATCCCTTGGACAAGCTCCGAGTAGAAGACCGCGAGCCCTGGTATGCGGCAGAGGCCGGCACGGTCGGTGGCAATCTCCCTGAGCTTCTCCGGCGACATCTTATGGTCGATCTCATAGTAATACTCGCGCCAGTACACATCATTCCACACGAACATTACAGTCATAAGGACGGTGGCGAAGGCTAGTGGAAGATATCCTCCTCGGCAGAATTTGTAAAGGACCGAGCTCAGGTAGAGAAGCTCCACGGTACCCACAACTAGAATGTAAGTGATGACGAAGAAGATGTTGCATTTCCATATCATGATCATGATGAGCACCAGGAATGTAGATGTGAGGGTCATCACAAGTACCACCGCTATGCCTGCATGAAACAAATATACATATATTCAGTCTCTCACACAGATAAATAAAATCACTCGTGTGAATCATGCGTCATGATATGCTTAATATAGTGAAATTATAGATACATGAAAACGCGACATTTATTATGATGACAATTGTTTTTTTTTTTTGGTAAGAAAATTATGATGACAATTGTTTTTTTTGGTAAGGTTATTAGGGGTGATCAGTTACAGGATTTTGATGACAATTGTTTTTGTGAGGCAAAGCCAAAAATTAATAAACCATGCTTTTATGATTGATTTTTACTTTTCAGATGCACCAATGACCTACCAATGACTTACCATTGGACATAAAAGGGTTAGCATAAGTTTATAAACCAATGACTTACCATAGGCGTTGCCTATTTTCTCAGTAGTCCTGAAGCCAAGAGTGACCGCAACGCATGCCAACATCAGGAGATAATTAATCTCTGGTATGTAAACTTGTCCTTCATATTTTGAGGACGTATGCACGACTTTCACGCGAGGAAAACACCCCAGCGAGAGTGATTGTTGGATGATTGAAAACGTTGCCGAGATCATGGCTTGGCTCGCGATGATCGCAGCCAGTGTAGCGAGCACGAACATCGGCCAATATAAAGGGCCTGCATCACAGAAAGTTATCGCCATCTTCAATATTTAAATGAAGATGAACAACCTCAAAAGGATGTCTTAGTTTGTAATTAATGTCAAAGAGTTAGCGCGTATATGAAGGTTAGAAGATATTCACCGGGCACAGATTTGTAGAATGCGTCATTGAAAAGACTGTTATGCGTGCGAAGAAATGAGGCCTGTCCAGCGTAAGCCAATATGAGCGAGGGGTATGTCACAGCACACATGCTTATCTGTATCGAGCGGACCGTGAAGTGCCCAACATCGGCGAATAATGCCTCCGTTCCTGCATTTTTTACGAATTAATCGGTTATATGGAGATTATAAACCTAACTGAACTTCAATGATTTGGCCAATACGTAAAGGAGAAAAGCAATCCGATTGTACCTGTTATGGCAAAGACAATGCCACCGAGAGATATCCATCCTTCCTTTTTGTTCCTCCGAAAGTAATCAACTATGTAAATCGGATTGATGGCTCTGACGACTCCTGGGTCGTACTTGACGAAATTGTAGAGACCAATTGCGCCGATACATGTGAACCAAACACATATGATCGGGGCAAAGCTGTATCCTACTTTGTCGGTGCCGAACCTTTGGACCAAGAACAAGCATACCAGTATTGCCACCGAAATCCATACTATCATATCTGTGAAATACGAAGGTGTCTGAGTTTTAGGAAGAAAGAAAAATTTAACAGACTCTACCTGTGTAGTGGTGCGCCTGGGGACCAAAGGTCATGGTTGGACCATCTAAACCTAAAATCACCATTCACATGAATATGTTTTTTCACGGCAATAATTTCTGTAGGATAAGATAACTCTCCGTTCAGGTTGAAATTATCTTAGTTTGTACTTTTGTTTCTGTTTTAAATAACCTACTCAATTTATTTAGTTCAATCAAAGAAACTGAGAGAATCCAGTAATAACATGCGACTTACTTGGGCTGTCAAAAAGATGCCCAAGTATCGTGGCAAAGGGGTTTGATTAAATTAAACTTAAGCCCCACTAAAACAATAAAATGCCAACTTCAAATGAACCAGGTCATAAAATATAGAGTAGAACATAAAAACAAGTCAAGAGTGTGGGGTTTGATTCATTTTTTACTTTCCATGCAACAGAAAAGTGTTCGGTTTATTACCTTACCAAAAAAAACAAGTGTTCGGTCAATTACTCGAGTGAGGATCGAAACCCTCAGTAGAGGATAGGGTCGAGGAGTTTGTGGCAAGGTGTCCGAGGTCCCGAGCTGCTAGGAACAGCCCAGGAGAGAGGGCTGGATGCCCACGCTGCTGGGGTCATAGGCCGGGAGTGGCCTGTGGCCAAGCCCAGGGCCAAGTGCCTGGATATCCCTTGGTGCGCCGAGCTGGTTTCAAGCGCCCAAATGACTCCGTGGGGTCCCGAAACTCATTCAACTTAACCTAATGGTATTACGCATTAGAGCCTCTTGAAATTGGTTTTGGAGCATCTCTTTAAATTTTTGTGGGTAAAATAGTCGAAGAATTTGAGTGAAACACTGATGAGGAGCAATTGGGTGTCTGTCGGGACTTGGCAAGGACAGTTTTGTTGATTTAAACTAGTGGATTCATAGTCACCATGCTCCCCATACAGTGAGCACGGATATCCAGATAGTAAATCCTAGTGAGTTATGTTCTCTATTTCGCCTATTTCTACGTTATCTTGCGATTTTGCTCCGTTACAAGGTCTTCTTCCCACAACAAAAACAAATGGTTTTTAGGTTGAGATCTGCACTCGGACAATTGGATGCATTGGTACACTGCATAGGAATGAATTTGTTTTTCTCATGGTGCATAGTGTTCAGAGTATCAAGAGTGTCATTGAATAATAGATCAAGTAGAGAGACTGATGGGGTTTGATGTGATAGCAAATAAAAATACCTTCTGTCACTGCAGAAGTAGCTTGCTTGATGCCTCCAAGAGCTGACAGAACTGCACATGGGATTGCAAGTCAAACGTTGCAGATTACTTTATTAGACATTTACAACTTCAATTATATATCAGTCCTATATTATGCAAGCGAGTGTAATTGACGTTGGCAACTTGTCAACGACGACATGAAAATGAGTATGCATAATCATGCCACGTTATGTTTGATAGCAAGAGATTTTTGTATAATTCCTATGCGAGCCAAAAGGAAGGCTTAAATTTGATACGATAGGATTAGGACTACAAAATCGCATTTACTAAATGAAATATGCTCCCTAATTGCTCCGGTTAAAAAAATAATCTGAGGCGGGGATGATTAGAGGTGCGTACCGGACATGCAAGGAGTGAGGACACCATCACCAATGACCATGGAAGTGCCAAGCATGGTGGCAAAGAGCAAGAAGAACTTGGCGAACTGGCTCTTCTCGAGCTTGGACTTGAGCCTCGATGCCCTGAGCAAGCGATTGCTTGGCAGCTCTAGCCGGAAATTAGACACATCTTGATCTTCCGATTGTTGACTGGGGATCGATCCTACTCTTGCATATCGGCATATCAACGAGTATAATGCGAATGTCCCTCCTAAAAATATTGGAAAATGAAACAGAAAACAAATTTATTCATGTCCATTGAAGAGAGGAATTAAAGTTTTTTCTCAATCGACTAAAAACAAAAAAGAGATCTCCTATGTACTGAGGCATCATTATTTATTCTTGTTCATTTCGATGATTAGAATCATTATATTCAATTGATCACGAGTAATCGGTATATGCGGGCAAGATATACGCTTGATCTAACTCGAGTAATGAACCACCGAAAGGAAATTGCCTATCAACAATGTATTTATATTAGAGCATGCAGGCTTACGACAGCATATGAGCAGGTGAGTTTTTGTCTCCTTCGTGTACACGAAGATCTCACTGCTCTGGTCAAGAATTCCACTAGTGGAAGCCTCTGATGATATAACTCTATAGACCATGGTTTTTCTGAAAGAAAGAAAATAAACCCTAGATAAATAAAGATTGGTCGGACGGTACAGACCCTTGTTTTGGATGCAGTCACCCAAAGAACCAACAAAAACTTGGCTCTTTTCTAGCTGAAGAATCCTCGAACCAAGTGAGCCTTGAACTCAAGATACCAAACGAACAAAACATGGAGACCAAAAAGAAACTCATAAGATGAACCCATTTTGACACATAAGGAAATCCCCCATCACTTTGACAAGATTGTAAGATCATGAGTAGTGATTTTAGAGCAAGAGTTTACCTTATTTATTATTTAATTCACATGAAGTATGGTAATTCATACGCTTCACAAAGAATAATGTTATGTATGCTAACCAATTTTACTTTAAAAAATTGGACTTACGACATAATCTGATCTAACTCCACGCATCAACGTAAATTACTGCGAAATCTGATGACAAAACCGATTAATGAAATTCTAATGGGTACCCATTTTAAATGGAAAACAGTAAATATCTCAGACACTATTCTATACTTTTCACTCTAAGACTCCATAAATCCACACTAACGTCTTCTCTTCTTGGTGCTCATATAAATGGTGGTTCTAATAAAAATGTGTGTAGGTAAATATGGGAAGGTTTCTCTTACCGTCACCGTTGTCGGTGGCGCGTAGGACGATGAAGACGTACTTGATGAGAGGGATCAAGGTGATGGTGTAGAAGATCAGGGCGAGGACGCCCAAGATGTCGTCGTTGTGCTTGATACCTCCGGTGAAGGCGCTCGAGTACACGTAAAGCGGGGACGTGCCGATGTCCCCATACACGATCCCGATGCTCTGGAACGCCAGACTCAGTATCACCGGCCACCCCATCGCCTTCAAACACGAGACGTCGCATTCCATTTTTACTGTACTGTTTGATAAATCTGACTTTCTCAAAAGTTTAAACTGCGAAGAGATGGTCGATGTTATGAAATTTAATCCGTGCTTACTTGCTTGGAGCCATGAGGATGATGACCTGCGCATTTAGCGGATTCGACGTCTAGAGAGTCGTATCTGCGCAACTTGCGGTGTGAGAGCTGCTTCCTGTCGATGAGCAGCGGAGACGGCGAAGGACAAGCCGTCTCAGATTGTTGTTGGATTTCGTCTTCCGGGGATTCTTCGATTGCGTCCCCCGACATTTCTGGCTCTCTCCCAAAGTTGTAACGACGTGTGCGCCACGGGCTTGGAGGCGGGCGGGAGAGACAAGGTGGTGGCAATGGGTTATGTGGAGGTCGAGGTTTTTAGAGCTGAAGATGGTGGGTGTCGTATTTATAGAAGGCAAAACTAGCACGGCCACATGTAGACAGACCTTTTGCTAGAAATTTTGAGTGATTACAAAAGAAAATTCAATATGAACGCGCGGAGACAGATACAGCCTGAGCCGGCTGCTGACGCGAGACGGGGGATGAATCTGGAATATCTTTTTGACGAAAGGAAGTTTCTTGATCCCATCTATACTTGCACTAGAGCTATTTTCGTAACGGTTTTCATCGCATTACGTAGATGTTAAGCAATCAATTAATAAAATCTTTATAGTTTGTAACACATTTTGTACCCTCGTGTGTATGCACACTTAGCATCTTGAAAATCGAATCGTTTCAAATAAAACATACTTAACAAGTGCTCCAAAAAACTCGTTAATATCACCCATCTTTTATCTTATGACAAGAAAGCTGACTTCAGATAAATAAATTTTGAAATCATACTTGATCCCATACAATTGTATTTTGTATGAATCGCACGCTTGGTCTCAGCTGACGATCATGATAGAGAGATCTGTCTCTACATGGGCCATTCACAAACTCGGGAGAGATTAACAAATTGAACTTTGAACTACGCGCACTTTCTAGGTGTCCAGCATTTCCCAAGTCCAGAGGGAGAGATTCTCGTGCTATAGTTAGTCGTGGTCATGTGCGACCTGTGCATCTGTAGCAATATTTTTGGAAGTCTACATCATTGTTGACTAAATTTAATGACCAACACGCGTATTGATTAATATAGCAGTGTTTATACACCCGAATAGAAAAATGACAGTCGTAGAATCGCAGGCATGATCAAAAGGGTACTTTTGGGGACCATTGAGCAGATTCCGCGCTAATTCATAGGGGTAATCAATTCGGGATAGATCGGCTCTCGGATTGTAATCAGGCACCGATATTGTCGCTTTCGATTTCAACGTTTTGGAACCGAGAACGGACCAATCGATTTTGAAACTGTCGATTCCGGGACTGGGCCAATAATGCACGACGACTGCCTACAATCTTTTCCATTTCTTCTTTAGATATTTTATTAATTTATTCAACAAAAAGGGCGAGAAACTGACACACTCTATTTTCTTTTAAATCTCTATGGAACCCGAAGAAACATTTCCCTAGGCAAGTGTGCAAACAGGGTTTTAATTTCCCGTTTCCATCACTTTCCATCCCTTGCTCACGCTCATCTCAAAGGACGTCGGTCAATTGCTCCTTGATATCCATATTCGTCTATGAGGATCACGCTCATCTTCTCCATCTCCATAGCGACAGAGTAAAAAAACTGGTGCCAACGTCAACGAGCTTGTCCTGGAGGAGGTTGACCGTCAAATACGTATGCTCCTTGACCGCCTTCGGTGACTCCACACTCATCTTCGGTCCGGTCCAATTCGGTTCTGCACAAGCAATTGGGAATCGGAAATTTGGAGCCAGCAACAACCGGTCCAATTCCCTTAGGAATCGCACAGGACCAACCGGTTCAATCCGGTTCTCGAATTGAATCGGGACCTGTGCTCACCCCTAACAATTCATGTGAAAATACTTCAAAGCATCCTCTCTGGAGCAAACAAAGCAGATTAACCAACTAAATCCCTTTTCCATTAATTAAGCAATTGCTTTTATCAAATCGGTTCATTGTATCTTTCGGCAATGATCAAATTCCCGTGATCAATCACAATCGCTTATTTCAAAGTCGTTGACCACAATTCAAATAATTAAGTGACTCTTTGCTTTCAAAGTATAAGCCACTAGAGCAATTGATTGAGCTCAATTAAAGCTAGTGTCTCATCAAGAAAATCTAGCTCAATTCGAACATCGACAACATCCTTTTTTTTTTTTTTCGTACTATGAGATTCACATGTTATGGACTTTGTTTATTTTTATTTCTTTGACAATTAAATTTGCATGTACATTATTGGCTTTCACCATCCTGCTGTTGAGGATATTATTAAAATAAAAATATTATGGGATTATAAATCTTGTTAGTGTAACCATCTCTCCCAATAAATTTAAGCTATCTGAAACGGGCCAACAATGTAGTTAAGAAGATGAACCAACAAACATGTTTATAGCGTAGAGTAATTGGTTCTTATCACTACCTTCTTTTGTAATTGTGGTCCCACAGTTTCAATTTTTGCCTCCTTCATTCTCCACCCTCCACTTCACCATAAACTATTTTTTGAGATAATGACGCAAACAGTCTATGAAGTCTGGCCCAATGTAAATTATAATCTATAAACTTTTAATTTGTTCAATGTAGTCACTAAACTTTAGCATAATGTTTAATGTGATCACTAAACTTTTGGTGCATGTTCAATGTAGTTTCTAAATTATATGAAAATCTCTGAACTTAAATTAATGGAAGGACTATATTGAAAACTTTCTTATAGTTCATAGAATAAATTGAACATATACCGAAAGTTCTGGGACGACAGTGAATAAATTAAAAATTTAATGACCACATTGTATATTTGATTAAAGTTCATAGACTATAGTAAACAAATTAAAAATTTAGGACCACATTACATTTGAGCCAAAATTCAATGACCGTTTGTGTTATTTTCCCTTATTCTTTTTAGAAATGGGCCCATAGAGTGCCATGATTGATTATGTAGCTTTGTTGTCAATATCCTATTTTGGCAAACATTATTCCAAATCCAATTCGATATTTTAATCTACGGTTCCCATTCCCCTCTGTCGCGACCTAAAATTTCTCAGGCTAATGAATTATTAAGACTAAGTTTAACTCGGGCCCTCCCAAGTCCTATCAATTCGCAACTTAGGGTTTAAATTTTTAACATGCAAAAGTTTTCATGATTGGAGTCGCCATTAATCTATTTATGGTAGGTCGATTAGAAATCTAAATAAAATATAGGGAGATATGTTTTATTCCTACGAACCAGATATTCTAAGCTCGGGAACTTGGTTACGCTAGATCTAGTCTAACTCCATTTCAGTACCTTTTCTTTTCAAAAATATTTATGCAGGCAGTCTGGATCCATTTTGTTACCTGATCATTAACACATGAGGTGTTCATGCGAATGCGCAAACCACCAATTTAACACTCAAGAAAGCAAAAAATAGATTGCAAGATTAGGAGAATAACATACCTTAGAGCAACGCAAGTATCTGCATTGTTAGTAGAAAATCATACAGACAATCCTAATATGATTTGTAATTAACAAAGCAAGGCACTCAAGGTGTTTTTTAGGGTTTGTGCTTTATTAAAATACAAACTAACTTATATGCAATGATGTGCAAAAAATAATATGCAATTAATGCGACTTAGCATGCGAACTATATGACATGCAACAATATGACCTATTTCTAACGACGGACAAATAATTTATTTTTGGTATTTTTCCAATGAAATTCGGAATTAAAAAAATGCCTAAAAACATGCAATCTAACAGCTTCTTTTTTTGATATTTTTTTATTAAAATTCGAAATTAAAAGTTACTTAAATTAAGAATACAATCTATCTTTATCTATCCTAAAGTAACTCATTCTTTTTGGGATTTTCATGGAAATTCGGAATCTTAAAATAATCTAAATAATCTATTAGGATTAGAATAACACCTAATTTAAACTAGGAAATAAATCATCTCAAGTCCTAATTTAAATTAAATAATTATCGTATCTTCTAGATACATTTAGGGTTCCCTAAACATGCAAAACTTCTAATTGAAATCCTAACTAACATATTTTGGTTTTTCTTTATTTAAAAAAAAATCAAACCACACTATGTCACAAAATATTACCGACATCTATTTAAATTTAGAAACAATAGATTGACAAGTCGTATCCCGGGCATGAGGATCGGATTGATCAATTTTTTTTCCACGCAATCGCGAATCATATCTTGGGCAGGAGATCGGATTGACGATTTTCCATGCGATCGTAAGTCATATTTCGGGCATGAAATCGGACTGTCGATCATATGTACATTGTGAAATTAGGAAATAATTCCTAATTTAAAGGCTATTCGGGGATGTAATGGATACGATAATATCATTAAGAGATTCACACAAAATTATAATATTTTAAACAAAGAAGCAATATACTCGAAAGTCAAATTAGATGAATTTTTTTACCTAATTTGAATATTTGCTTTCCAAGTTTGAATGTCTCGGGATCAGTGGACGGTGGCAGATCGGACTGGCGATAGATCACGAGCGACTCGTCTCGATGGTGGTTCACAGTGGTGACACAGCAAAGATGTCACGGCTCAACTTGGCTTTTCTGGACTTGGTGGTGACTGGGAACCCACTAATACTTCACTGCAGGGACACCACCGAGAATCCTGTGAGAAGCAACAGCAGCAACGTTGATCGTTGGTCAACAGTCAGACTCGGAACAACAGCATGCTTCGTTATCTCACAGTTAGAGGGCACAGCAACGTTGTCGTTGAAGGAAGCAGGGGTGGCGGTTCATGGCCACAGGTATGGCCGTGAGCAGAGGGCGCGGCAACGGACAACAAGAAGAGCTACGGCAAGGGTGGCAGCAGCACAGGCGGTGACTCGAGTGTGGCGTGACGACGCGGCGAGGAACAGGACAGTAGGCAGTCGGCTCGGCACAGGCACAACATGGCAGAAACCGGGGCTAACGAAAGCTCGGCCAAGGGGGTCGATGGCAGCGGGCTCGGACATGCGTGCGGATGGGGGTGGTCGGTCGCGGAAGGCACCGTCGGGCACACACGCAAACAACTCTCTTTCTCACTCTCGCTATTTCTCTTGTGCTCTCAAAAATGTCTTATGGAAATTCTCCAAACCCCCTTCTTTGTTGCTTTTGGGTCCCTTTTATAAGTGGAGAAGACTTAGGCTTTCAAGGAAAGAGAATAAATCAAATTTCCTCATATTATATTCTAGCTCTTTTAATTATTTTGGCCTTTTTGCTCACGCCCATGGATGCAAGATATTGATTAGAATATATGCCCCTATATTGACCGGATTCCACTTTCCTCTCTTGTATTTTTTATATTGTTTCCCTTTTGCACGGAGATACAAAGGAAATCAAATTCATTGATCCTCCTCCCTTTTCTTTTTTTGCTTCTTTTCTTCCCCCTAACCGAGAGAATCGAGTGCCACAAGTGTTCGAAAGATCATGCCCATTTCAAAATATTATGCTAATTGACCAGAATTTTAGTGACATTAATTTTTGAGTTGAGCGCAATATATTTTCCGATCATGGGCTAAATTAATTCTATTTCATGGACCCAAACAAACTAATTGAGCTCAAAACTATACTTGCAGCAGTCCAATAAGCTCAGAATATCCGATCCATCCAATTAGACCCATCTGACGCTAGCCCAATCACTATGCAATCAGGCTATATGATAAATGCTCCTAAAAACTATATGCAATGCAATATTTTTGTTTAGGGACTAATCTTATTAGTTCCTAATTTTTTATGCAATAAATTCTTAATAGTTAGCCAAAATTTAGGTGTCAACACCCCTTTTATTAAAATTATCATTTCCAACTAAAGTTTACCTGCTGCTATACAATAAAAATGGAAGCTGATAGACTTAGGCATAAATTTATTATTCTTTCATTTTTCCCCATGGTCAGACGTCATAAAAATGGCAAAGTTGGTATTTTGTGATTTAAAGAAAGAACCCTATGAATAGATTAAGAGTCAAGGGTCTAGGTTAGGCTAAACATACTTTCTTAATTATCTATCTTCTATAAGGCTGTGTTTGGTAGTCTGGATAAAATTAGGGGTAGGATAAATTTTATCCTATCCCGTGTTTGGTGCCTACTCAAGATAGGATAAAGTTGGATATAGGAGGGATATAGCCTGGATAAAATTATCTCATGGGAGATGTGGAATAAGGGTGGATAGAATTTATAATAACCATAATATAAAATTTATTTTTCTCGAATAACATACTTGTTAAATTAATAAAATTAAAATAATGTTTGAATATAAATATAAAAAATTCAAAATA
This sequence comes from Syzygium aqueum, assembly GCA_031216185.1. Lineage (NCBI taxonomy): Eukaryota > Viridiplantae > Streptophyta > Magnoliopsida > Myrtales > Myrtaceae > Syzygium > Syzygium aqueum. Next base: position 9,019,538 of record CM062237.1, read on the forward strand.
ACAAACAACAATAAATTCGGTTTTATTTATTCTTATTTTTATTTATATATATTCAAATTTCTTTCTATCTTATTATATAAATTTCATATATATATACACATTTAGTATTTATATTTATCACATATTTTAGGCATATTTGTATAGTTTACTATTTAATAAAATTTTATTAGAGAATAATGGAAAGGGAAGAAATAAAAAAGAAAATAATTAAAAAAGAGAGGGAAAAATAATATAAATAAATAAATAATGAAATAGGTAAGAGTGTCATGAGAAATTTTTATCATCTCTCGTTATGCAATTTTTATGTTCATTTACACTGATATAACGTTCATAGCAAATAATGAACACGGTAATATGTGAAAATATTTGGCTCTATTATTGCGATTCACCAAACAATAGATAGGATATAGCAAATCCATAGCAAATCCCTTGGATTTCATATCCTATCATATATAATCATATCCTAACTAGAAATTCGGACGACTAAACGTAGCCTAAATGTTTTGCTCAGTCAGTTGTGGCAACCATCTGTAAGCATTATTGCCTGCAATAATATAGCGGTATGGCACTTCTAAATTTTTTTGGAAAATTGCACCTTGGTCCTTCTAGTTTTGGGTTGCACGTTTTTTGTCACCTTACTTTCTTTTGTCAAATTTTCATGACAATTTCTACACGAAAAATGAGGGAAAAGTACAAAAAAGTCTTCAGTATATTGTATTGGTACCAATTCAGTCATAAACTTTTCAATTGAACCAATTTAGTCCTAAACATTTTCACATTGGTACCAATTCGGTCCACCTGATCAATTTAGATCGAAAATCACTGACATGGATGTCGATTGTCCTATGTGTTATGGCCGGCACTAACGTGAACATTTTTAATAATATTTTAAAATTTTAAAATTTTTTGTTTTATTTATTCTTTTCTGTTCTTTTCTTTTCTTATTTCTTTCTGTTTTTTCCCTTCATTTTTGCTGTCGAGGCCCAGCAAGCCCTCGCTAGATCTAGGCGAGGGGTTGCTTGCCAAGAGCTAGTGGGGTAGTGAAGGCCTTGGGCGAGGCAATTGTGGCCTCATCGGCCGTGGGTGAGAGCTACCTCGCCAGTGACCGACGAGGGCTTGCTGGCCATTGCTGGCCAAAATTGAGGAAAAAAAAGAAAAAGAAAAAAAACAGAGGAAAAAAACAAAAAAAAATTGTAAAATATTATTAAAAATGTTCACTTAGGATGACCAGTGTCCACGTCAGCGATTTCCGGCTTAAATTGGACGGACGAGCTGAATTGGTACCAATGTGAAAATATTTATGACTAAATTAGTTCAATTAACAGGTTTATAACTGAATTTGTACAAATGTAATAGGTTTAAGACTTTTTTGGTACTTTGCCTAGAAAATGACACTGTTTATCACCGTACTCAAGGTGTCTAGGTTTATATATGTCTATTTGGGTCTTCGAATGAGTTATACGTTCGTCTAAAAAAGAAGTATATGTGGAATTAATCTCAAGGAGACTCAATTTGATTTTAAGGACTCAAAGACGTAGGCATTACCTAGTTAGTATTAATTCATCTTTTCTTTCAGATTTACAATAGAAATGTGATGAAAGTACTTCTATTGTGATTGACAATATTAGATGGACAACCTTTACAGAATAGAATACAGGTATTATAGTAAAACATACGTAAAAAGTATATAAATCGATGATGTAATTTCTTTTGACTTTCATACACATAGGTACCACGTTTCAATGGTTGATGCAAACTCGGCACTGTCCATTCAGAACGGATTACAATTTGTAGATGCTGGCTCCAAATATCCAAGGTCGTTGCTAATTCAGTACGTTTCTTTAGGTTTTGAAAACAAATTCAACAACGAAAAAGATTTATATTCCCGTAATGCAATACTATCAGAATGAGGATCGTTACAAAACCAATTACAATGACCAAAGTTGAACTCTCAAGATATATATAAGGGCCGAAAGTCTGATGTTCCTTGTTTTTCTTTTTTTTTTTGGTTAAGAAGATGTTCCTTGTTTTTCTATACCAGAAATTTATAAAAAGGGTTTATAAGCGTCTACTTTTCGAATCTGTCCAATGCATGCTGGCCCTTGATACATAGCTAGAGTTCAGAGTTAAGAACCACCATGCGTACAAGTTGGGTCGTTCTCTGCATCCATTTCTATATTACCTAAATTGATTGTTGGAGGTTGGCAGTGAATAAATATTACTGGACTTATAGGAAATACATACAATTTGAGTTTCTCAAAACGAGCAGTCTATTCTTTGCAGCGCATACTTTAGTTGTTTTTTGTTTGAAGGCATTTCGCACCCCCTCCACTGATGTAACCGAATTTTCTGTGCAATTCTCATTGTGCTGGAGGGTTCTTCGTCCGAAAAAAGGACAAACAACCTGTTACTTCAATTACGCAATTGGGAGGAGGCGATGACCTTAGACTTCTTTAACTAAGATTACTTATCGCATGACTAATGCAACATATGGTACTTCTAGTGTGGTGGAACCTATAGAGCCATCATTTGTTGTACCTATCGAGTTTGGCAAAGTGTGTGTCCGAACTCCCGGTTGAAGGATACTATTGGTGTCATAACTTGTGTACGGCGATCACTTTGATGCCATAACTTTTTTTCGAATCACTTTGGTACTAACTTTTTTGAAAAACGATCACTTTAGTATCAATACTGACGTGGCTTGCCGGAAATCCTACGTGGCGCTGACATGGCTCGCCGAAAAGGTCCATGGCTCGCCGGAGAGGTCTAGTCAGAATTTAAAAAAATAAAAAAAAAGGAAAATACCACATAAAATTTAACTTTTTTTTGTTTTTTCTTTCTTTCTTCTCCGGCGAGGGCAACCTTCGCTGGCATCGGGCGAGACTGCCCTCGTCGGCGTCAGGTGAAGGCAGCCCTCGCCTGGGCCGGCGAGGGCGGCCCTCGCCCGACTCAAGCGAGGGCTTCCCTCACCGGCGTCAGGCGAGGGAAACCCTCGCCTGGGCGGGCGAGGGTCGCCCTCGTCAGCCTAAATTCTCTCTCTCTAGCTGGCTCGAAGGAACCCCAGAAGAAACCCACCGAGGAACCCCAGGAAAACCCACGAAAGGTCTCTCTCAAAGAACCCAGATTCTAGCAAATCTTTGCACCCTCGCGGCTCTCTCTCTCTCTCTCTCTCAAAGAAACCACAGAAGAAACCCACGAAAGTTCTCTCTTTGAGAAACCAGATTGTCTTTGTCTCTAGCTCACCCGAAGGAACCCCAAAGAAAAACCCACCATCTCTCTCGCTCTGAGGAACCCCAAAAGAAACCCACGAAAGCTCTCTCTCAGAGAACCAAAACTTCCTGTGAATCTTTGAACCCGTGCGGCTCTCTCTTTGTCTCTGAGTGAAAGTAATTTTGTGAAAGCACATCGTCGATGGGTAAGCGTCAGTGAACAGAAATCGCCGAGATTGCCGATCCGGCCAAGTGGCTCGTGACATACTCGAAAAGGCGCAAGGGCCTCTTCAAGAAGGCCTCCGATCTCTACACCCTCTGTGGCTCTCGTGTTGCCATCGAGGGTGGCCCTCGCCAGATCCGACGAGGGCAGTCTCGCCCGACGCCGGCAAGGGTTACCCTCGCTGGCGAAGAAAGAAAAAAACAAAAGAAAAAGGAAAAAATTAAAAAATTCGAAAAAAAAGCCACATAATTTTCACATGTACAAGTCAGATAATTTTTTAAAAAATATAAATGCCATGTCAGTTTTTTGGCTGGAATTTTAACCGGTGTCACTAAAGTGATCTCTTTTTTCCAATTTTAGCACCAAAGTGATCCGAAAAAAAGTTATGGCACCAAAGTGATCGCCGTATACAAATTATGACACCAATAGTGTCCTTTTGCCCCGAACTCCCAATAAAAATGGATGCAACAGTGATTTTGTTTTATTAATAACAGAGGAGGTTGTGTTTGTGAGTGTTGACACCTAAATTTTGACTAACCATTTTAGTGATTAATTGCACAGAAAATTAGGGATTAACTTTTAATCCATAAAAAAATATTAAAGTTAAATTACATAGCATTTAGTAGTTGCATTTGCATCGGACTGGTGTCGGATGGGCTTAATTGGATCAAGCCCGTGTGAATTAAAGATTTGGCCCAACTCGTTATTGCGCGTGTGGCACATCGGATTAGGAGATATTGAGAAAATATCATTAAAATCTTTTGGTCGCATGCGAAATTAAAGAAAGGGAAAGAAAATAACAAAAGAAGGACAAGAATAAAAATATATATTTCAATGCGTCCACAATTGAAAGCTGCATCACGTTCTTTCCTTGGGGGCTTTGTTTTGTTTTACATATAAAAAGGAGGGGGGGCTTCACTTCAAAAGGGGCTCTCATAATCTGAAAATCAGAATTTTTAGAGAGAGCAAAAGGGAGAGAAAGAGAGGAGAGAATCGGTCAACAGAGCGGGAAGAACGTGAGAAAGGGGTGGTCTTTCGAGGGCTCCCTGACAACATTAAGGAGAAGTTCACGAGAGACGCCCACAAGCACAAAGAGAAGGAAGAGAAGCCAGCAGTAGAGAGAAAAGAGAGCATTAAAGAGAGGTGGGCTTTTATTTCTTTTTTTCTTTCCTGCAGGGACACGTGGAGAGAGCACGCCACCTTGGAGACTTCATCTACACAAGACCATCAAGAGAAAAAGGTCCAACGTTCACTAGATCAGCCAAGCGACTATTCGTCAAGCCCACGTTGCCCTTCGTCGCTGAAACCGCCGGCACCGCAATGCGTCACAAGCCGTTGCCACCTTCGACGCCCGCTGTTGCATCGCCATCGAGTCCCCATCTCCGCACATTGCCGATCGCCGTTCGAGTTCGTGTCATCGCCGCGCTCGTCGCCGTTGTCGCAATTCCAATCTGCAAGCCCAAGCTCGATCCCGAAGCAATTCGAATTTGGCAATATTTTCAAAATTAGGTAAGTGGATATATTCATAATATTTTCTTCAAATATCTATTTTCCTGATTTGCATGTTTAAATATTTCGTGAATATCACGTGAATATTTAAATATCTTAAGATAATGTTCGATATATCCACGATATTTGAGAATATTCAAATTAGGAAAACTTTCCTAATTTAGCAACGTATCTGGACGACTATTCGACTTTATCCCTAAGGTCCGATACGCGGCGATACGGGAAATTATTATCCTATCCATAACCAATTGGATACGATAATGAATTTCATTAGCTTTCCAAATTTGAATAATCGACTTTCCGTTAATATCTATAACCTTATAGATATAACCGATAGTTTGATTTTTGTGCCTAATCCGAGTTTGAAACAAATTTGGCGGATCGCGTGGTTGATTTGAATGTGATTGCTATCCTTGTTTATTTAATTACTCTCCTTTTTTTCAAATAAACAGAAAATTAAAAAAAAATCTATTTTGTTATTTAGCTTAGAATTTTACATGTCTAGGAATTTTGAATGTATCCCAAAGGATGAGATAAATATTTAATTTAAATTAGGACTTAAGGTGGCATGTTTCCTAGTTTAAATTAGGTATTATTTTAATCCTAACGGATTATTCACGTTATTTTTTAATTCCGAATTTTCAAGAAAACCCCAAAAAGAGAATGAATTGTTTTAGGGTAGATTAGGATAGATTGCATTCTTAATTCCAGCAATTTATTATTTCGAATTTTAACAAAAATTCCAAAAATAAGTCATTTTAGGATATGTTAAATCATCATAAGTTGCATGTTAATTTAGGCATATTTTTATTCCGAATTTCATCGAAAAATACCAAAAATAATTCATTCGTCCGTCATTAGAATTAGGTCACGTCGTCGCATGACATATAGTTTGTATGCTAGGTTGCATTAATTCGCATGTCAATTTTTGCACGTCATTGCATATAGACTAGGTTTCATTTAAAAAAAATGAAAATCCAAAAATTGAGTGAATTGCTTGTTAATTAGAAATCATATTAGGGTTGATTGATGTGATTTTCTAGCTAACAATGCAGATGCTTGTGTTGGTTCGAGGTAAGTAATTCCTCCAATTTGCAATTTATTTAATGCTTTGATTTTTGGATGTTAAATTGGTGGTTTGCGCGCCCGTATGAACACCTCACATGTTAGTGACATAAATTAAAGTGGATCCAAACTGCTTGCCAAAACATTTTTGAAATGAAAAGGTACCGAAATGGCGTTAGACTAGATCTAGCGTAATTAAGTCCCCGAGCTTAGAATCTCTGGTTCGTAGGAATAGAACATATCTCCCTATGTTTTATTTAGGTTTCTAATCAGCCTACCGTAAAATGATTAGTGGCGACTCCAAGCATGAAAACATTTGCATGTTAAGAATTTAAACCCTAAGTTGCGAATTGGTAGGGCTTGGGAGGGCCCGAGTTAAGATTAGTCTTAATAATCCATTAGCCCGAGAAAATGATAAATTTTTTTAGGGTCGCGACAGTGAGTTCTTGTGGAGTGATTAAAGTTGCAGGTAGAGTTTGATATCTTGATGAGGTCCATGGTTATGACAAAGTTTAAGTGCAATTTAGATTTGGAAGATCTCCGCGACGGTTAAACTCGTGAGGAGCTACGAGAGAGCAGTAGTGATTTGACTCAAACATCAAGTTACAGTGAAGATTCTAAGAATATGTCTCAAGTTTGAGCTCGTAGATGAATACCGAATCGAATCGAAGTGTCATGGACTATTCGAAGTCCAATGCAAGTCGAAGGTAGGCATTGGACAGGTAGCTGCACTTATGGGAGATTCATCAATTTGAGTTTCTCAGAACGAGCAGTCAGTTCTATGCAGCACATATTTTACTTTTTGTTTGAAGGCATTGTACCCACTTCACTGGTGTAACTCCAATGTTTTTGCAATTCTATTGGAGGCTAAGGGTTGTTTGTCTGAAGAAGCACAAAAGTGTTACTTCAGTTAGGCATTAGGTAGGAAGGCGATCACCGATTAATTACTGCTTGACTAATGCCACTGAAACCTAGTGCCACTTTTTTTTTGTCAGAAAAAGAACTTCTCATTACCTAATTCAAAGT
>CM062237.1:9026769-9069756 GCA_031216185.1 Syzygium aqueum
TTTTTTGGTCGAAAGCCGATACCGATTCATTCAAATAACGACGGATTACAAGAGTGAAGATGACTAGCGTCATTACATAATAAGTCCCAAAGAGGTTGGGGGATTTTGTACAACCAGTTGGGGGGGAGTGTCCCTTTACGGTGAGACTTGGCGATCCAGTCTGCGACATAATTCGCTTCGCGTGAGCACTGGGCTAGAGATATGCCTTGCGAAAGGTTTAGATGAAATTTGCAGTCCTCAAAAAGATTTTTTAGAGCCCATGGGCTAAGGGCCGGTTGGGCCGAAAACCTCACAGTGGCAGCACTGTCTGTGAAGATAGAAATCTGCTCTGCGACTTTGCCCTCCTTCGCTGCCTCCTCTCGCAGACAGCAGAGTGCTTCCAGCACTGCTTTTCCTTCCACTTCCAGAGCCGAGCCAGCGTCCACCCGCTTAGCAAATCCTGTAATTATCAGTCCCCGATCATCTCTGCAGATACCACTCACTGATCCCTCTGTTTTGCCTTCTATCCACGAGCCATCTACGTTGAATTTCCACTGCCCCTTTTCTGGTCGTTTCCAGTTTTCTGACTGCTGCGCGTCCGACCAGGCCATGCGATCTGGGAAGTTCTGCGTGCGGTAGAATCTGCATAGGTTGACTGCATCGTCCACAATGACTCCCGGGTTTGGGCTCCTCCGCTGGAACACAAGGGCGTTTCTGGCCTTCCAAATCTGCCAAAGAACAGCTGCGATCAATTGTTGATGGAGCGGGTCACCTCCAGTGAGTACTTCCCCTAACCACTTGTCAATTCTAGTTACATTTGTCAGTGAAGCATCAATATTTAGTCTTTGATCTGCCCATATTGGCTTTGTCCAGTCGCAAAGGATGAAAATATGCTCCAAAGTCTCTGGGACTTGACGGCAAATTGGGCACAGGGGGTCATTAATCGCCTTTCTCTTGTGTAAGTTCTCTGTTGTAGGTAGAGCATTCTGGCACACACCCCACATGAAGAAGCGAATTTTTGGTTCGATCTGAATTTTCCATATCTTGGACCACAAAGAGCGGGGCTGCTGATAGGATGTAGAAGCTTGGTCTGTAGTTTGCTTACTAGTGGAGGCTCGAAGTCTTGAGTATCCAAATCTTACAGTGTATTCCCCGGTTGTACTTCCATTCCAAATCTGCTTATCGCTTTTCGGGGCCGGTTGAATATGTGTGGCGAGGATTACACTTACTACGTCCTCCTGAAACATTCTTTGTAGCTGACTTGCGTTCCAGGTTCTTGTGCTTTGGTTGATCAATTCCGCAACTGTTTGAGGGTCTTCCCGATTTGCTGGGCCTCCTAAAGGATTCTGATCCAGCCATCTATCCTCTCTAATATTGATATGCTCTCCATTCCCCACCATCCATTTAACATCCGAACTGATGGCATCCCTTCCCATTAGCAGACTTTGCCATCCCCACGACGGCCGAGATCCCTTCTTTGCTTTCCATAGGCATCCATTTGGGAAATAGATACCTTTAAGCAGTTGGCTCCATAAGGCAGTTGGTTCTTGAGCTAGTCTCCATGCTTGCTTGCCTAGCATGGCTTTGTTGAATGTGGCTAGATCCTTGAAGCCTAGTCCGCCGTCTATTTTCCTTTCTTTGAGAGTGTCCCACTTTTTCCAGTGAATACCCGATTTGGATGAATTTTGTTTCCACCAAAATGAAGCAATTTTCTGCTCAATGGCTTTGCAAACAGAAATTGGGATCTTGAAGATAGACATTGCGTATTGTGGGATTGCTTGAATCACTGTTTTGATTAAGATCTCCTTTCCCGCCTTTGATAGAAGCTTCTCTTTCCATCCTTCCAACTTCATATTTACTCTGGCCAGTATCCAAGCAAACATCTGTTTCTTTGTTTGACCCCAGTCAGATGGGATGCCGAGGTATTTCCCGGTTTTCTCCATTATAGGTACCCTCAGTTCGGAAGCAAGATTGTTTTTAAGGCTTTGAGGGCAGCCCGCACTGCAGAAAATACCTGATTTGTTCAGGTTGATGGCTTGTCCCGATGCGAAGCAATATTGGTTTAAGATGTTTGCTAGATTCTGGCACTCGCCTATAGTCCCGTCTAGGAAAAAGATGGCATCATCTGCAAATAGAAGGTGAGACAAGGTAGGGCAATGCCTATTCATTTTGATGCCCTTCAGTGTCCCGTCCTCCACTGCCCTTGATAGCAAGGAAGAGAGCACATTGGCCACTATAATAAATAGATAAGGCGATAGTGGGTCTCCTTGTCTAATTCCCCTTGATGGCTGGAAATATTGTAGAGGCTCCCCATTTACCTTGATGCTGAGTGTAGCAGTAGAGATGCATTGTTTGACCAAGGACACCCATTCTTTACAGAACCCCATTTTTGACATGCTAGCACAGAGAAAGTCCCATTCTACTCTATCATATGCTTTTTGCATATCCAGCTTTAGGATGGCCTGGAATTTGCGTTTTCTTTCTCTGATTCTCAATTGGTGTAGAATCTCCTGGACTATCAAAATGTTATCTTGGATGAGCCTCCCACTAACAAAGGCGCTCTGTTCTTTAGCAATTAGGAATGGGAGCCAGGGTTTGAGACGATTCGCCATCACCTTTGAAATAATTTTATAGCTGAAGTTGCACAGGCTAATGGGTCTGAATTGTGTGATATTTTCTGGGTTAGACACTTTGGGGATAATCACAATATGTGTTTTGTTGAGATCTGGATTGAGTGTGCCATACTGGAAGAAAGAGCTTACTAGCTTGTGAAGATCGTGTTGTAAGACCTCCCAATTGTGTTAATAAAACTGGCCATTCATCCCGTCGGGTCCGGGAGCCTTTGTAGCTCCTTGCTGGAAAATCGCCATCTTTACCTCCTCTATGGACACCGGTGCCATTAATGTCTCGTTCATCCCCTCTGGAACTTGAAAGGAACACTGGTCTAGTATAGGATTGAAGTTTCTCGTACCCACGGTTTCGTACAAAGATGTATAGTAGCTGGCAATGTGCTGTTTCAGGGTACTGGGGTCTCGGCACCACTCATTATCTACTTTTAACATTGATATTTTGTTCCTTTGTCTTCTTTGAACAGTAGTGGCATGGAAATATTTAGTATTTTTATCTCCGTATTTGATCCAGTTAATCCGCGATCTCATCCCCCAGTAAAGCTCTTCCTGCTTCCACAAGTTCTGAATTTGCATCTTGGCTTGCTGCAACTCTCTTTTGCTGCTCTCTCCATTACTTCTATTTGTAAGGGTCATTAACCTTCTTTTCAACATCTCAATCTGATTGTAGGCGTTGGAATATTTCTGTTTGCTCCACGAACTCAGTGCAGCGATGGTTCTTCCCAATTTGCTGACAAATGATATTGTATCTTCGTTCAGGCCGCACCATGTCTTCTTCACCAGCTCCTTGCACTCAGCATCGTCGAGCCAGAAGGCCTCGAACTTAAATTCCTTTTTCCTTTTGGCCCGCCCTGGGAAGAGGGATAGGAGGATTGGGCTATGGTCGGAGCCTATTGCAGGTAAGGCATAAGCTTCTGCATTTGGGAACCGAACTCTCCAATTAATGTTGCAAAGGACTCTATCTAGCCTCTTACGCACTAGAGCTTTGCCTTCCCTGTTATTGGCCCACGTATAGGCACAGCCCTTACTCTCAATGTCCATAAGTGCACATCTGTTTAGGCATTCTTGAAACGATGCAAGCCTGTAGTGCTCCGGCCGACACCCTCCCGACTTTTCCCAATGGTACAAAATTTCATTAAAGTCCCCTACGCAAATCCACGGAAGATGGTTATTTGCGTTTATCCCCTGTAGGTCATGCCATAGACGAAGCCTTTCCTGGAAGTTATTGGGGGCGTACAGGAATGTAATGCGCATCTGGTTGCCATTGCCTTGAGATGTACACACGAGATCAATAAAGTCTCTAGACTTGTCTTCCACTACCACCGACACCCCTTCATTCCACATGACGACCAGCCCTCCCGCGATACCTATAGGTTCCACAAGTTCCATCTTTTGGAATTGAATCCGCCTCCTCACTTTGTCGACTACTTCACTCTTGTTCTTTGTTTCCATCAAAAAGATTAGGTCAGGCCTTTCTTGAGCCACCAGGGCTCTGAGGTGCTGGACTGTCAGGGGATTGCCTAGCCCCTGACAGTTCCAGCTCAAAAGTTTCATATAATCCCTGGTGGCTTATTAGGGCTAGCCACCAAAGCCCATTCATTCCTTCCTTCAACCAAGTGGATGGGAGCATCGAGGAGAGCCCCCTCATTAAGGGAGGGGTTGAGAATCTCGACGAACCCAAGGGGGTTGATTTTTTTCTGTTTCCTGGATGCAGCTACTCTCTTGAAAGATTTCGGCCCTATCTTGTCCTTCTTGGAGTTCTTCGCCTGCCCGCCTTTTAAAACCTCCACAAAAGGGACAATTTGGGACTCGGACTTTTCAAGGACTGACTGACTAATCCCTGGCTTTACTGTTTGTGAGTCCCTGACATATGGCCTGTCTTCCTGTCTCTTATCTTCAATCAGTCCTACTGCTGCCTTGCCTTTCGAACTACGTATATTTAGCTCACTTGGGATGATTTCCTTAGGCGTTTCCGGGACAATCTCCACATCCTCATGGGCAGGTGTGTCTTTCCCATAGAAGATCTTCCAGAATGGGCTAGGTTCTCGTGCTTCCACTCTCAACCATTGGCCAAATTTGCCCCTAGCGTTCTGGTTGAGCCCCGACTCCTCAAAAGGTACTTCTTTGCAATAGGTGGCATAATGTCCTATTCTTCCACACGAGTAGCAGAAGTGTGGAAGTCTCTCATATCTGTAGTCCACCCATATCTTCTTATATTCGAGGTCAACAATTGTTCCCATCTTCAAAGGATTGGAAAGGTTCATATTGATCCTTGCTTTGCAACTTTTGTTAGGGCCTCCTCCCCTTGAGTCAAATTTCACTTCTATCACTTTCCCGATTTTGCCCGCCACCTCTCGAGCTACTTCTTCTGATAATCTTCCACGGGGAATACCTGCTAAATGAACCCAAAATTCACAGTGGGTGAATTCGTAACAATGATCGGGGATGTCCGGGTATCCTTGTTGGAGTATGAGAAGATTGCTAGAAAAGGACCAAGGGCCTGTTTCCAGGACACGCTTTTTCTCCTCTAGTAATTTGAAGGAGAAGGAGAATAAACCCGGCTCGAGCATCTCGCAGTCAACCTGCTCTGTTTTCCATGCCCTCTTCATTGTGCTAAGGAAAGCCTGAAAGTTCACATTTGGTTTTGATAGCAGCTTCCCATACAAGGTTAGCTCACATTCTCGTTGTTTGGCTGCCGGGATGTCCCTTGTCAATTGCACCATATCATCTTCAGACCATAAGTTTCCCAGTTCTCTACACAGGGCAGCCACTCGGGCGGAGTTATTATCCTCACTTTCCATCTAAGGTGCTGACTGGGAGTGACCAAGTCTATACTGAACTGATTAAAAGCTCAGCATTGATCTAAGAGAGCCCCTTGCATTTTGGGTTTGTCTTAGCCCGGCTGATATAGATACTGCTAATACTGATATTTGATTTATCTGTTGAAATGAGATGCTTATCTGATTCCTTTGCATAATGCCAGTTGCTGTTGTGGGTGGTACTTATTTCACTGCATCTCCTTTGGTAAGAAAGACGAAGCTGCTTTGTGTGGGAGGGGATCTCGCTAAAACCGCGAAGAGACAAGGGGGTGGAAGGTGGAAGGAAGTGTAGGAAGGTGAGGGAAAGAGGAGGCTCGATCTTTGCGGCTCAGTATATGTAGGTGGGAAAGAATGCGAAATGGAGGGGTTTTCTGTTTGCGAAAGGTGGAGAGGCCTTGATCTATTCCTGTACACTAGGAGGGGGAGTTACCTTCCATCACCGCGGGGGCATACTTCAGAAGGTAGAGGACTTCACGCTCCGAGCTGCACCCTTGACTTCGAATCGTGAGGTTATGGTTAGGGCTCCTTTTGCTGGGGTGATACGGGGAGGAGGAGTGGGATTACGGGGTTGATGGAAGTTTCTTACGGGCGCGAAGGAGATCTAAGATGAATTGGAGTGGGGGCTGAAGGTAGTTAGGGCTTGGAAGTCAACTATCACCATGGGGATAGGGGGAGAACTCCACTGACTTGGAGAGAAAGCTGGAAGCCCGGACTTCAAGTTACCTAATTCAAAGTTGGAAAGGCCCGAGAGATGGGCATCATTACATAATAACTCCCAAAAAACTAGGGGAGGGGAGGAAACCCAACTCGGAGGTAAGGTATTTTTCTAGTGGGTTTTAGCGACCCAGCCGGCGACCGAGTTGGCCTCTCTAAGGCAATACAAAACATGGGCTTCAGAAAGTGAGCAGAATTTCCTTGCATTTTCCAATTGGCACATGTGCTTCCCAAGTGAGTTGGTGAGGGCACGTGAGAGCATTGACCAAGACTAGGCAATCAGTCTCCACTTCAATCGCATCATGCAGGGGAGGGAAAAGCCATTCTCTTCATTTTGAGGAGTTGAGAGCATTCTCTAAGGTGAGGGCTTCGACCAAGAGAGGTGACGTCGTGGCAACCGCTTTCGCAGCTCCGTGCAGCAAACGACCAGCAAAATCACGACATACCCACGTGATTGACCCCTCCGTCGTCCCACGTACAAAAGCCCCATCGATGTTAACCTTAAAAGTGCGAGTTGCAGAAGGTTTCCGGCTACCTGAGGCATTTCCTTCTTTGATTCCAAGTTTACTCGCCAAAAGGCTCCATTTTTGGAAGCTTCTAAGTGTGGCGAGGGCTGTTTCAACAACATCGCCCGGGTCTGAGGGTTGGTGTAAGAAGATGGCTGCATTTCTGGCTTTCCAAACACCCCAAACCACCGAAGCAACCCTAGCTAGATCTAGTAGGTTGTTCTTGTGCTTTGATAGATTGCTGATCCATTCTTTGATTCGAGATAATCCATCACTCGAAATTTGCAGGTTCAGCTCTGGAGTTGCCCACACTGCCCTGGTCCAAGGGCAAAGGAGGCATAGATGCTCTGTCGTCTCACTATTCAAATTGCACAGGGAGCATAATGGGTCAGGTACAATTCTTCTTCGATACAAATTTTCCTTCGCTGGGAGTGCATTCTGGCATATGTTTCACATAAAAAGCTTAACTTTTGAAGGGACTTTTAGCTTCCAAATGTCTGTCCATAGGGTGTTAGGTGGGTGGTAAGATGTTGAGGCTTGTTGCTCTTTTAGCTTGCTGGTTGATTCTCATATGTAGTGATAACTGCTCTTTACCGTATGCTACCCTATTTGTGCGCCTGTCCACACAATTTGGTCCGTTTCTGTTTGGGGTCTAATTTGTATTGTCAGTATTTCACAGACTATTTGCTCATCAAAAAGCTCCCGTGGTACATTTTCATTCCATCTCTCCCTTTCTATTAGCCCCGATACAAACTGAGGTTCGTTAATGTTGGCTGGGACAATTAGCACTCCTTAACTAGTATGACAAACCAAAACTAATAATTCCAGTTATTGGCTCTTTTTCAGTTATTTGGACAGGTTGCAACATCGAAAGCTCCAAATCCAAGTTATCAAACCCTGAACAGACCAAACCGATTTCAATTGTCCCCATGAATCCCCCAAACCAATAAAAGAAACGAGTAAAAGACTAGAGCCGTTATCAGCAATAATGAAGTAAAGGAATCAGACGACATGCAAGAGTTTGATTGTGTTCACCAAATCAAATTTATGGGCACTGCAGCCGACATGACAGCTTGTAGCAAATTTGGACAAGACATGTACAAGCAAGTAAATTACAGAGAGAATGAAACATGAACCCGCCATCATGTCAATGTATAGAGCCAACATATACTTCACGATGCAAATTATCTACTCAGATTATCAGCGCAAGCAGTAACTCGACACAAGTGAACTAGCGACATGCCAATTTCATGGCCGGTGGTTCTGGGGTATACCAATTCTAACAAGTGTATTCACGTCATGAGCAGCCATCGTGTCAAGCCACAGATTCAATTTATGAGCAATCAACAAATTATAACCGTTCCGCCTGGGCACGGATTTGTACTGTTGGTGTGAACAATGTTGATATTACATGAATTACATAAAAGTAAATTCAAATTCAATAATGAAGACTACAACCGAGGCATTCAAGTGGTGAAATAGGAGCATTCAACGGTCCGATCCTAGAGCACCGGACTTACAAAGACCAAGGCAATCACACAAGCATACTTCAGGTCTCATGGTTATAACATGGTAAGGGATATCAGACTTGTAAAAGCAACAAATCTCTTTTCACGAACCTAAGAACGAAGGAGGAGAAAAGTGTCAAAAAAATTCTAAATCTATTGCATTAGTGCCAATTTAGTCATAAACCTTTTTAAGTGCCAATTCAATCCTAAACTTTTTTTGTCTTTGTACGAATTTAGTCATTGTAGCTAATTTTGGCTGGATTTTGCTGACACAAATGTCGACTGGCCTACGTGGCACCGTCGACATGGACTTAGAAAATTTTTAATAATATTTTAATATTTTTCGATTTTTATTTTATTTTTTCTGATTTTTTTTTCATTTTTTTCTTTCTTTTCCTTTTTCCTTTCTTTTTCTACCTTTTTCAATGACCGGCCACAGGCGATGGCCGGGCGAGCTGGCCTCGCCTAAGCGAGGGTTGTCGTTGCCCAACTAGGCGAAGTGAGGCTTGGCTTTGCGAGGGCTCCCCTCATCAAATTTGGCGAGACCAGCCCTCACCTAGGCTAGGGTGGCTTCGCTGAGCAACACCCAAGTGAAGGAGATGCCTGACAAGGCCGCCCTAGCTTGGATGAGGGCCGAACTCACCAGATCTGGCCTGGGCGACAAGCAACAACGAAGGCAATTGGGCAGCGAGGCAATAGTGGCGTGTTTGATCTGGTCGTGTTGGGACCTTGTCGACTCCGTAGGTGCTGGCTAAATGGTGGCAAGACGACAAGTAGTGTTGTAATGGCGATGGGCAAGAGGGACGATAGCACAGCAAGCAGCAAACAGGAGCTTGGACTAGTTGTGCAACGATGATGACGTGAAGACCAATGAATAGGGATTGAATGAAGGTGGCGTGATGAGCAGTGTGGCTGAACAGGCTCGACGAGGGTTGGCCTCGCCTTACGCCAATTCTGGCGAGGGGAGGCTTTGCGGGGCCAAGCCAAGCCTCGCCCTCACCTGGCCAGGCGACAGCGACCCTCACTTAGGCGAGGCCAGCTCACTCGGGCATGGCCGATGGCCGGTCATTAGAAAAGAAAAAAGAAGAAGAAAGCAAAAAAAGAAAAGAAAAAAAATTAAAAAATATTGAAATATTATTAAAAATTATCTACGTCAGCATAAGCGGTGCCAAGTAAGCTGGTTGGCATTCACGTTAGCAATATCGGGCCAAAATTAGCCGGAAAGATTGAATTGACATTATATTAAAAGGTTTAGGACTAAATTGGCACATTAAAAAAGTTTAGGACTAAATTGACATCAATATAAAAATTTTATGACTTTTTTGACACTTTTCCAACAAAAGAGAATGAGTTCAGAGTATATCTCGTCCAACGAACGTGTATTCTAACACCATTTGGGCATCACATCTTCAACAAGAGGAGAACCCTTCATTGGCCTGCTGAGATCAAGCGAAGCCTAGCAAGCGAAAGAAGGCCACACTTATCAAGTGTTGACACCTAAATTTTGGCACATCGTTTAGAGGTTAATTGCATAGAAAATTAGGGATTAAATTTTAACCTCTAAATAAAAATATTAAAATTGCATAGCATATAGTTTAGGTTCATATAGGTTAATTGCATTCTACATTGGAGCGACGATGGCAAGCGAGTTTAAAATTCATCACGTAAATTGAGCTCGGGCACCAAACGAGACTCGGCTTACTCAGAAGGCAAAGGCCGAAAATCACACTTGAAAAGGGCTTGGTTGTCTTAATTTGAGCTTAAATTAGCTCGTCAAGCTTAATTAAAGCCCGAATTAATTCAGCCCACTTAGAATTAAATTAAATTAAAGGGTAAAGTTTAAACCTAAGCCCATTAGGATTAGAAAGCCCGGCTAATTAAACTAGGGTTGAGATATAAATATGTCGTTATGCATCATAATCGGGGGAGAGCTTTCATAATAAAAAAATCAAATTTTCAAAGAGAGGAGTGAATCACTTACAAGAAAAGAGATAGAGAGAGAGAGAGAGAGAGAGAGAGAGAGAGAGACCGGCAAAGCCATCGCTACCGCCGTTCACGCCCCTCCGCCGTCGCGCCGCCGCACGCTGTGCCGTGCCGTGCCCTCTGCCCCTTCGCAGCTGCTGTTCGATGCACCACCACCGAAGAGCCGCCCGCACCGCATGCACCGCCTAACTCTGCCTCAGCTTGCCCACCGCCGCGCCTTCCACTGCCGTTGCTCTTTGTCCCGCCGCTGCAAGCCGCACCCCTACACCGCCGCCGGAGAGCCACCTGCACCACCGCTCCCACCGCCGCACCAGATGGGTAGCTGTTGCCCTGCACCGCCGCTGCCCGCCTACTACCGCCGTTGCTTCCTGCTGCGATACCTGCACCGCCTCTCCATCGCCATTGCCCCGCCACGCCGCTGTCCCTACCGTGTCGCCGCCGTAAACCGTCGCCGCTCCCGACGCATCACTGGTTACCATCCCAATCCGTAATCCCGATCCGCTGCAAATTCAAATTTGAAAAGAAATCTACAAATCAGGTAATTATCTTTTCCTGATTTGATTTGAATATTTTGTTGCCTAATTCATGCTTATTGATATCTAATTTTGCATATTTGAATAATAGGCATTATTTCAATTAGGATTTATTTCTTCTTTTTTTTTGAAATCTTGGATATTTGTTACTTATCAAATTTGGATAGAATTTAAATTTTTTTAAAATCTTTTAGATATCAAAATTTTTTAAGATGTGATCGATTAGGAAAATTTCCTAATCCGCAACTACACACATGGAAATAAATCTATCTATCAGGCTTTAGATAGAGTTATTTCCATAACGGATAGTTCAAATTTTAAGATCGATCTGTCAGGTTTCAGATCAAAACTTAATTCGAAAGATTTAGTGGTTATAGTTTTTTTTTACTTAAAAAATTTGTGATTTGAATTTAAATTCGAAAATACAAAAAAAAACTTTCATAAAAGAAAAGCCAAAAAGATTAGATGCAATTTGAATTGATTTTTTTAGAAGATAATGTTGCATGTTTAGAATATATCTAGATGACTTTTTTTAATAGAATAGGACAACCGAAATTTGGCTAGAAAGATAAGATAATTTCTAATTCAAATTAGGGATTAGAGTAATTTGTTTCCTAATTTAATTAAATATTATTCTAACCTTGATAGTTCATTTCGGGTTGATTTTAATTTCGAATTTCGATAAAAAAATACGAAAAAGATTGCTCTAGAATAGGTTAATTTCTTTAGTTTAAAATTGCATGCTTAGATAATTGGCATTTTTAATTTAGAATTTCATTTTAAAAAATACAAAAAAATAATATGTCCGTCATTAGAAATAGATCACGTCATCGCATGACATATAGTTTGCATATTAGGTTGCATTAATCGCATGTCAATTTTTGCACGTCATTACATATATGTTAGCTTTCATTTAAATAAGTAAAAATCAAAAAATTTCTGCACCTTTGAACTCTAAGTCAGGATTTATCAAAATTGTCAAATTGAGCATTTTTCTTGAAATTGGTACCGAAAGGGCGTTAGGGTAATCTAGCGTAACCGAGTCCCCAGATTTATAATTTCTGACTCACAGGAATAAAATAGTACTCCCGCTATTTTATTTAGGTTTCTAATTAACCTACCTTAAATGATTAGTGGCGACTCCCGTTGAAAATATTTGCATACTCATAATTGGACCTAAGTTGCGAATTGGTAGAGTTTGGGAGAACTCGAGTTAGGTTAGTTAATTTAATTGATCTAGTAATCCATTAGCCTAAGATTGGAAAACTTGATTTTTTTAGGTCGCGACAGCTTGGCGACTCCGCTGGGGAACACTTGAATTTTTTTTTTGAAAATTTAAGGAGGACTTAGGCCAAAAATTTTTTCATGGAAAAAACCACTCAATTTGACAAAATTTGATTGAATTCTCATTCTTAGATGTTAAATGGTTTTGCAGGATGGGAGTTATAAGGGGAGTAGTGATTCGCTAACCCTTTGTTTTGCAGGCTTGGTGGAGTAGAATCGTGATTTAATTTTTGCACTATTGAAGTGGTGTTTGCATATAATTGTTGTGCATGATTTACAGTATTTGCACTACACCATACACAACTTGTGACCGGACCTGGGTCACACCCATAGTTCTAAGATGGTATTTAAATGCTTCTTTAACCTTGGCGATAAGACTTCGCTAAAGGTTATCCCATTTGGATCTCGAAAATTTTTCAAAAAAATGGCTCAAGGGTCGTCCTTATGCATGTGAGGTTACAACACATGGGGGTTACCCTTGTCTACTAAACCAAGCTGAAGTGATTGGACCCGACTAGTCATGACTATTGTATGCGAGGCTACGACTAGTCATGATGATTGTGCGTGAGGTTGCGACATGTCGTTCCGTTCATCATTTCACTTTGCAAAAGCCATTAGAATAGATAGATTAAGATTTAAACTCACGATTCATGTGCATGTCTCTGTGATTGATATTTTCTCCCCAAAGACGGTAATTTCTCGAGCTTTATCTTTAGTTTTCTTCATTTTATTTTGAGTCGGTCCATGATTTAGGTTGAGTCATTTGGCACGTAGTCTATACAAGAATGAGTCGCCTCGATATCCGTTTCGTGCCTACTCCAAAACTGGAGCTCGAAAAGTTATGGAGCCAGTTGAAGCCAGATGGTCAGCAGTACGTTCTCAAGCGCATTGGATTCATGCTGCCAATCCTAGACATAGATGTTCAGAGCGAGATCATATAGGCACTTGCTCATTTTTGGTGTCCCGAGATGACCACATTTATGTTGGGAGGTAAGTTTGAGCTCACACCGACTCTGGAAGAATACAGTATTGCCATTGGGAAATCGATTGACTTGGATATAGTTGAACCACCCATTAAGGTAGATCCGGTAGTAATGCTTGCTGAATTTTTGAATTTGATCAAAAAGGAAATTGAAAAAGTGTTAAAGGGTAATTGTCAAGCATGCCCATTATCTTTTCTTATTGAATGTTTCGAAAATAACTCCGTTCTCAAGAGGTCAAAGATTTTTATCTTAGTTTTTTTTGGACTCATTATTTTTCCATTCCGTCAAAATGCCATTGATCCGGTGATAGCTTGGACGGTAAAACAAATATATGGTGGAGTTAGTTTTATAAATACAATTCTGGCAGAAACCTTCATATCTCTGACACGATTCAAGAAAGGAAAAGATAGAACTTTTCGAGCCTCGATTGAGCTTTAACAAATCTAGCTTTTCTCACATCTTTCTCAATTTTGGGAAAATATGACTGTATTTGAAATGGGCATGATTGATAACCAAATTTTATGGTAGAATTGGGATATGATCTAAAGTTTGGGATTTTTTATGGGACAAAAAAAGTTTATGATAGAATTGGGACAAAACCTAGAGTTGAAGATTTTTTGTGAGACAAAAGGTAAAATTGGGACAAAAGTTAAAATTGGAGGTTTTTTTAGGGTTTTAGGCCTACTCGAATTGAAATTTGTGGCAACTCGACTTAAGAAGAAAAATGGAGGTTTAGTAGAGACAATGCGCATAACACATTGTTTTCTAAAGTAATTGGGTTTTAAGTAGAGGCATAAGGAGTCTTAAGGTTTTTGAGCCACTTATTGTAATTCTTGAATTTCCATAATGAGTTTTGCTTCTCCTCTCTCCGTGATTTTTCCCGCAAGGATTTTCCACGTATATTTGTGTGTGTTTTTCTTCTTCTCAATTGTAATTTCATTGTAGTTTCCGTATTAGTCATAACACTCAAGAAGAGAAACACAACAAAGAATACAAATACAATATCGATATTCTCGTCCAATAGTTTGAGTTCAATCCTTAATTTTCTTATCCAATTAATGACGAGACTAAAGGTCAAATTTAAGTGCCAACATGCAAAAATAACAATGTCCTTTGAATGAAAACATGCATTATGGCGACATCAGCAAGCTCATATGCACCTAAAACAGGAAAAAGTAAAAGGACTCCACTTCCCAAAAGTGTTGGGTATAAATGAAAGATTCTCGAACCTTCTCTAAAAAAGAAAGGACTGAAAGCTAACGCAAAATAGAGTTAACCAAGGGGAAGGAAAATGCAACTAGAAGTTGAAAAGGATTAATCTGAATTGGGTTGGAATGAGATTGACTTCCATCTACTTTCCTCTGTACTGAATGGGCACAGCCCATTGCAAGCACAGGATTGACCTGAACACTTCGATATCATCACGGGAATGAGAGAGCTATCCTCGCCAATATTGCCATGAATCTGTTCGCCAAGATGTTTTTGACGTAATGAGAGGGAAGGGAACAAAACACAGAGACTAAGAAAGTTGTCCAAACACAATGAGTTCTCTTGTAAAACATCTGAATTATGCTTGATTCGCTTCAAGAACTAATCACTCTGTTTGATCGCTCAACATAGTGGGAACATACCCTCTCAGCATCCCATCAACATTGCACAAAATCAGGTTTCATGGGTGCAGTGTCTAGTCGAAACTGTGAAATCTAAACGAAATCAAGGTTTTAGAATCATCCTAAACATAGGCCCAAAATGCCTCTGGTGATGATGGTAGGGGTCAACGCATTGTCCCAGCCAAAAAAGATCAGTATTTTCGTCTATCGCGACCCTAAAAAAATTTACTTTTTCGAGCTAATGGATTATTATGACTAATCTTAACTCGGGCCCTCTCAAGTCCTACCAATTCGCAACTTAGGGTTTAAGTTCTTAACATACAAATATTTTCGTGCTTGGAGTCGCCACTAATCATTTTGTGGTAGGTCGATTAGAAACTTAAATAAAATATAGGAAGATATGTTTTATTCCTACGAACTAGAGATTCTAAGCTCGGGGACTTGATTACGCTAGATTTAGTCTAACGCCCTTTCGGTACCTTTTCTTTTCAAAAATATTTTTGGCATGCAGTTTGGATCCATTTCAACTTAATCACTAACATGTGAGGTGTTCATGCGAGTGCGCAAACCACCAATTTAACACCCAAGAAAGCATTAAATAAATTACAAATGTGGAAGAATTACTTACCTCGAAGCAATGTAAGCATCTGCATTGTTAGCTAAAAAAGCACATCAACATCCTAATATGATTTCTAATTAACAAGCGGTTCACTCAATTTTTGGATTTTCGCTTATTTAAATGAAAGTTAGTCTACAAGTAATGACGTGCGAAAATTAACATGTGAAGTAATGCAATATAACATGCAAACTATATGTCGTGCGACGACATGACTTAATTCTAATAACGGATAAATGATTTATTTTTGGTATTTTTTGATGAAATTCGGAATAAAAAAAATATGCCTAAATTGACATGCAACCTATGATGATTTAACATATCCTAACATGACTTATTTTGGGATTTTTGTTAAAATTCGAAATAAAAAATTACTTAAATTAAGCATGCAATTTAACCTATCCTAAGATGACTTTTTTGGGATTTTTTTGGCAAATTCGGAATTAAAAAATGACCTAAATAATATATTAAGATTAGAATATTACTTAATTTAAACTAAGAAATAGATTATCTCCAGTCCTAATTTAAACTAAATAATTACTCTATCTTCTAGATATATTTAGGATTCCCTAAACATGCAAAACTCTAATTCAAATCCTAACCGATATTTTTTGAATTTTCTTTTTATTCGAAAAGGAAAACAATTAAACAGAGATAACGTCCACATTCAAAACAACCACGCGATCCGCCAGATTTATTTCAAACTCGGATTAGGCACAAAAATCGAACTATCAGTCATATTTATAGGGTTATAGATATTGACGGAAAGTCGATTATTCAAATTTGAAAAGCAGATAAAAATCATTATCATATCCAAGTGATTATGAATAGTATAATAACTTTCCGTATCGCCGCGTATCGTACCTTAGGGATAAGGTCGGATAGTCATCCAGATACATTGCTAAATTAGGAAAATTTCCTAATTTTGAATATTTTTAAACATTGCAGATATCAGATAATTATCCTAATATATCTAATATTCCACACGATATTCACGAAATATTCAAACACTCAAATTAGGAAATTTAATATTCTGAAAAAAAATATAGGATAATTTCCAATTACCTAATTTGAAGATAATTCCCAAATTCGAATCAACTCGAGATCGAGTTTACGGATCGAGATCGGGAAAATGGCGACGAGCGACACGGCGACACGGGCTCGGCGAGGACGTCCGGCAAGGCTGCCCGGACGGGAGGCTCTCGACGGCGACACACTCAACGGCTTCGGGTACTATTCCGGCACGGCGATGGAGGCGGCACGGCGAGCGACGGCTCTCCAGTATGAACGACACTGGTAGCGTCGGGCAGAGGGGCTTCGACGGTGCAGCAGGTGGGCGTTTGGCACGGCGTCCGGCACGGCAAGGCGGCGACAGGCGCGCGGCAGGGGGGTTTCCGGCGGGAACAGTGGCAGGCAGCAGCATGGATCTCCGGCGTGCGGCAGGGTGGCTCTTTAGAACAGTAGCAGTGCCTTGTAGTTGGGAATGGCGGCGGTGGCTTCGCCGGTGGAAGCAACGACAGTGGGGACGTCCGGTAGGGATGCGGCTGAGCGGCTGAAGCGGGGACTCTCCGGCGACAAGGCAGCTCCAAAGGGAAGGTAGTGACGCACAACGGTTGTTGGCGGTGCTGGGTAGTCCAGCGTGGAGCAACGACGTACGGCGGTCGTCGGACAGAGGGGTTGAGGCGGTGTGGCAGTCAACGTCACGAGAGGGAGTGTTCGGCGGGAGGCGGCAGCGCAACAGTGGAGCTTCGGACGGTGGTGGATCGCGGAGGGGCAGCGTCACAAGGCAGGGACAGCATGCGGCAACGGCGGCTAGGGCGCCGGTGTGCGGCGGGCAGCGGTGTTGGCCTCTCTCTGTCTCTGTCTCTCTCTCTCTCTCTCTCTCCTCACGTGTGTCTCTCACGTCTCTGAAAATTCTGATCTAAAATTTTTGTCTTCCCCCCAAAAATTTGACCTAATAATGTATATATAACACTAATTTAAGTCAATTAGATAGGCTCTTTAGTCCTAATGGGTTTAGACTTGGGCTTATGCTCTAATTTAATTTAAATGGGCTGAATTAACTTGGATTTTTATTTAATTAAGCACAATGGGCTGAATTAAACTCAAATTAAAATAACCGAGCCCGTTTGACTTGTAATTCCCGGCCCTTGCATTCCGAGCAAGCCGAGTCTCGTTCGATAAATTTTAAACTCGTTCGCCACCACCAATCCGATGCAAAATGCAATTAATCTAAATGGACCTAAACTATATATTATGCAATTTAAATATTTTTGTTTATGGGTTAAAAATTTAATCCCTTATTTTCTATGCAAATTACGACTAAATGATCGCCAAAATTTAGGTGTCAATAGCTGTCCTTCTTTAAAAGTGAGCTCGCAGAGGTTGCATTCAAAGACTAAATGATACCTAAATTTCAACTATGCAAATGCAATGAATGTTATTTTTATCGGGATTATGAGTCCCATTTTTGAATGCATTAAGAAATTATGCATGCTGACATGAATGGAAAACATACCTAGAATTACTCACCTGACAGGAATGAGATAGCGCAATTCAAGGGCACGACTCTGACTTTGTATGTTATTTGGCAAATGTCTGGGCTCAGTCCCATAAATATTGCCTGATACACGTTGGTGAACTTCGGTGATCTGCAATTCAGTCAAAACAGACGAAGAAAGCTTGTTTTTTTGCATCACTTGTGGTTGCTGTGACTGCTTTACTTGCTGTCGTTGCGAGCAATCCTTTATGCAGTGGCCTTGTTGACCACAGCCAAAACATGCTCCTGTTTATACTGAACATAGAGCATTTCTAGGATGCCTTCTGCAAGTATGGTATGCATCGCCTGTAGTGAAAATTGGCTTCTAATTTTTTATCTTCTTGTTGGAAGTGGAGAAACGTTTTTCTCCCGACATCGGTCTCTTGTCATGATGCTGGTTGGATTGAGAAGCCAGATGATGGGGCTTTCCATGGCTAGTCGCAGTGGCAGCTCATTCCAATGACTCTTTCTCCACTAGCTAGGCTCGTTCATACAACTCGTTGTAATCCTTAAGGTTCAGTGGCACCAATTGACTTCGAATGTCTGGGTTCAAACCATCTCGGAATCTTTTTGCCCTTTTCACTGGATCTTCAATAAGTCTAGGGGCGTACCTTGACAATTGAGTGAACCTTATTTCGTACTGGTCCACCATCATATTGTTTTGCTAAAATTACAAGAATTCCTTCATCTTTTGGTCACGAGCACACTCGGAAAAATACTTTTCGTTAAATGCCTTAACGAAGGCATTCCAGTTGACAGCCATATTTTTTAGGAACACGATTTCTTTTGTCGCTTTCCACCAGTGATTGGCGTAACCCTGCAATTAGTATGTCACCAAGGTCACTTTCTCTTCCTCATTACATCTCAGAAGTTCAAATGCTTTCTGTAACTCATTGATTCAGGATTCCACCTCTTCGGGATCTCCCGTTCTAGCAAATTTTGAGGGTTGGAGCTTCAAGAATTGCTCGACAAATCCGTGCATCGTACAGTCACCATTTCCATTTCCATTTGCTGCCACATTTTCAGCATTAGGCATTCGTTGTTGGGCCTGCTGTCCCAACAGTTCTCCCACAGTCGCTAGAGCCTGTAGAATTCTATCTATTTTGGGGTCTTGATTTGACTTCCCCTTCGAGATTGAGGTCACAGTCGGGTCCCGAGCACTCATATTGGTATTCTAAGGGATCTTTCTACAACACGAGAATAGGTCAATGGTCACAAGCAAATATTAACACACAACCTATTCAACCACAATAAATCATTCACATGAGCAAGGGTGTTTCCTAGCTAACTACCCCAACTTCAACACATATTATTACTCCAGGTCTTTATTTCCGCTTGGATTTCAAAATCGGTCTCCCCCATTCAGTGCATAGTTTGGTTTGTTCCTCTCTTACCCATCATCCTAGAAGCCTGTCAGGAGCCGCCCCTTATTCAGGTCTACAACCCCCGCGACCACTCTTGCTAGAAGCCGCACTTTGATCAGGCCTCATGCCTCGGCATCCACTTTACAGCCAAGAGTCGCTCCTTGATCAGGTTCTATCTCGACGACCACTCCCCACCCTCATCGGATCGGGTCCTTTCAAGATTCCACAGCCTCTTTTTGGCTTAACACCAAACTTGCACTTACTGGAGGGGAACCTGCTCTAATACCAAATTAGACTATGACAGCCCCACCTCGAGGTCATCAACTTGACGTCCCGTTCATTTTTATCTTTTTAATAAGCACAAGCGAAAACGTAAACTCGGGACAATCACATTCAGAATAACAACGAAATTTAGATAAGCAGCATCATGTGCAAACCTTACGTTTACAGTGCATCCAAACATATTTTAACAAGCCCTTCGGGTCACGGCAAATAACACATATTTCATACGCATATTCTAGAGGCTCATCTGTTCCTAGTCAACTATGAATAGCAAAACTCGGATTGGGTGATCCTATCCCCTCTACTTCATCTTCTCGGTTCTAACTCCATCCACATCTCCTTCCCACTTCCTGTCCGCATGGCCGATCTACACCCGACCCGTGGTATGCCTCTGAGCCGGATTGCCCACACCATTAAAAGTCCATTGAATCCACGTAGGGGTCCAACCCATTCTCCGTCAGTGCAGCCATGCCATGCTACGTACGGGTGAGGTACCAAGTCCGTTAGGTCCTTATCAACCATCACATATGTTGTGATCAGCTAGTAGGCTCGGCCTTCTCGGGCATCTATCATGGTGAGCACTTCGGCTCTCATTTTCACAGGATTGCCGAACCGAGTCTGAGGAGATGCCATTCTTTGGACCTGAAAAAGAAACAATGGGGGATGAGTCGAGAAGACTTAACAAGTAAACCTACTAATATCAAACGAGGACGATGGGATCGCCGTTAATATAATTTGGCTCTTACCGCACTCGCATCAATGGCAAATCAATAGCAAAGTTCATACAAGAGAACATCACGCATGACTATAAGTTGTGCACTTTACCAGCCAAATCTCGATTCTATCTCAAGATAAACATCAAATATGAAACGTAGTCAAATCAAGGGAATGAACCAACTACGACCAACCAAACGACCGAGAAACGGTCCAAGTAAACCGTGTCACAATGCATCACAACTTCCTTTCCCGATATTAGGAAGTTTACTTACTCAACGGTACAAAACAAGAACTAGAAAATGAAAGGTGTGTGATGGACACGAGGGCCTTGGCGAATCTCGAGCGATTCTTGGTGTGTGGCTTGAACACTATCATATGGCCCTTGAACATGGACTTTATGTGGCCGAACACTAGAGAGGTATGGCGGGTCGGTGTGATTCTTCCTCTCCCCCTCTCTCTTTTTGGCATGAATAAGAAGCAAGGAAGCAAGAAGCGAGATGGTGATGACGTGATAATGAAGAGGAAATGGCGTGAGAGCTCGAGAGAGGAAGTGGCGTGAGGGAGGAAGGCTTCACGTGAGGCTCTCCCTCTCTCTCTCTCTCTCTCTCTCTCTCTCTCTCCCTATTTATAGAAGTCTTTCCTTGATCATCACTCAAGAATTTAATAAAGAATGGACAAAAGCCATGATGAAGGGGTCTTTTAAGTCCAACTTCATTTAAGGCTTGTCATTATGAAGAGGGCTTCTAAGTCAAGGGCCATTTAATGAGTCATGATAAACCTTAATAATGAATGTTTGAAGGAAAAGCTTTGACTATAGCAAAGCCTTATTTTCTAGCTTCTTCTAAACTTTTCCAGATCGTAGAGACTGTGGACTCCCTAGAGCCTTCTGGATTTGCTGGTTTCTTGCATAATTGATTCGGGCCAATCGGGTCACAGGAAATAAACTCATCGGCACTAAAATCACAACCCACATCATACTTAGTTCTCAAGATTTTCCGAGGGTTTTCCGCGATAAAACACGTATAATAATCTCGTTCAACCCAAGGTTCGGCACGGGAATATCCTCAAATATCACCAAAAGACATCAAGTCGAAATTCCAACGTTCTCATGTAGAAAATGATAAATATTTGAAATCTGACAAAATCGGACAGTTTTGCACTATTCACAAATCGGACTTGAAAATATAGTAAATGGACTCCAAAAATTCTCAAATTTGAATGTGTTATAAATATGGCCTTAACAAATAATTTTCATGAGGAACACGAAATCTGAATCTTTCTGTAAACACAATTTTTAATAGCTCAAAGATAGAGTAAAAATAGTTCGCTGGAATAGAATTATTGTTTCTCAAAGTAAGCTCTTTCTAGAATCCAAATCATCTTGATAAATTTCCAAATTTATATATGTTATAGAAAAGGAAGTTCTCAACAACTTTTGTGAGGTAAACTTTTCCAAAATCGGACCAGAAAAGCTTGTAAAAAATAAAGAAAATGTGAGCATCACCGAAATACCCATTCTGAGCAATTTTACACAATCCGAAAATTAGGCTATCGTAGTACTCATATCAAGTCTAAAAATTATGAAATTAAAATATGTAAAACTTCAAGATATTTGGAGAAACTTTCAAGATGAAGTGTTCGGAAATTCGGATCACAAAAGTCTCCACAAAAATAACAAAATAAAGGGGTACAAAGGATCCGAAACTAAGTTTTCCAAAACAAGAGTAAAAATTGATTTTAATTGAAAAACTATCAAACTTAAATCATAGTCATTTTCCAAGGATTGAAATTGAGAATGTTACAGGATATATATATTTTTAAATCCGAGTAGATTTTACTTTCAAAATCTAGATCTATGTTTTTCTGAACTCAAGTAGACTTCACACTTTAAAATATAGATTTATGTATTTTTTGAACCAAGTATATTTTACTTTTAAATCTAGATATGTGTATTCTTTAAATCGAGTAGATTTTACTCTTTAAATCTGTATATATATAATTTTGAATTTAAATAAATTTTACTTTCAAAATTTGGATATATCTAATTTGAATAGTACATGCTTGCCTCAACATTTTTTTATGCTTATCTTGCCAGAAAGATTTCCAAATCATTAAAATAAAAAATAGTACGTACTTGCCCCCGACATTATTGTGATGCTTATCTTGTCATAAAGATCTCCAAATCACTAAAATAAAAAACTAGTACATATCTGCCTGGCAAATCTAGTCGTAAAGATCTCCCAATCACTAAAATAAAAAGTAATTCATACCTGCCCCCGACATTATCGTGATGTTTATGCACCGAAAGATATCTACGCAGCCTGTCATAAAGGTCGATGAGAATCATTTCCTGCGCTGTGAATAGACTTGTTTTGTCTCTTCTTTTCTGGTTCATAACCTTAAAATGTGCATGAAGAAGATCCCTTGAAACACTAAAACGAGTACCAAACATGAAGGTCGAAGTACAGTCCACGAAACTGGTCAAGCCATCGGCTCCGACGCCGAATCAACATCGAAAGCTCGGCGTGTCCTTCATTGATGACCTGTTATTTTCTAAACATGTCGGCATCATTTTCTACTATCGAGCTCACAAAAAATTGCACAAGATCGATACGCTTCAGAGGCTTCACCGCTTGGAGGAGTCGCTTTCCGAAACACTAGCCCTCTTTTACCCTCTAGCCGGTCGGTACGTCGAAGACGGGCTCTTCATCGACTGCAACGACCAAGGGGTGGAATTTATTCAAGCCAAAGTGGATGGCACTCTACAGCAGATCCTTCAGGGAGATGTTGACCCTGATCTTCTTCACAGCTTGTCGAAATTCCCGCTGCAAGCAGGGAACAATCCGCTGGTCGTGCTTCAACTGAACGAGTTCGATTGTGGCGGATTAGCAATCAGCATGCGCTTTTCTCACAAGATAGGCGACATGTGCACCATGGCCACATTCATGAACTCGTGGGCCACCGCATGCCGGAGCGGAATCCACGAAGTAGTCCCGCCGAATTTCGAGCTGCCATCTCTATTCCCGGTGAAAGAACCCACATTCATCCAATGGCCCGCACTCCCCTTCAGGAAAGAGTTCGCGCTGGCTAGACTCAAATTCAGCGGCCTAGCCTTGTCGAGACTGAAAGCTGCTTCCAACTCATCGGATTCAATAGCTAACAACGGCCAAAGGTCACGCGTGGAAATCGTGTCTGCGCTGATGTGTAAGGCTCTTATCAGCGTTGATCGCGTGACAAAAGGCCTGTCGAGGCCTTTCGCCTTTTCCGCAGCTATCAACTTGCGCGAGAGAGTACAATTAAAGATACCCACAAACGCATGCGGCAACTTCTTTGCTCAGATCACCACTTCATTTACTGTAGAAGAGAGAGAGCCCTCTTTGAGTGGAATACTGAATCTGATAGGCGACGCGCATAGGAATGCCAAATTGAAGTACGCCGCGATAGCAGACGCAGACACGTTGTGCTCGACGGTGGCAGATTCGTTGAGAGATCTCGTCAGTATGTTGGGCAGAGATGAAGCAAACGTGATTCAAATCGATAGCTGGTGTAGATTCCCACTCTACGACTGTGATTTTGGGTGGGGGAAGCCAGACTTGGTGAGCAACACAAGCCCTCCTCTGAGGTCAGCTGGTCTTGTGGATAACCCCATTGATGATGGTGGAATTGATGCTTGGATTACTCTAAACCAAGATGAGATGGTTCTTTTCAAGCAAGATCCTGACATTGTGGCTTGTACGTCCTAGCTACTTCTTCCTAGAAATGTTCTTCGTAGAAACACCGCTAAATAAGTGATTATTACTCGCTCGGCACGTTCACATCCAAATTACACCTATTGATTTTCTCTTCGTTGTCATTCTATTTCTATCATTTTCTGGTCGTTTTCTGCATTTTGAATATTTCTGAGTTTGCATAAGAATTTGAAATATAATTTTTCTTTGTTTCCCTAACATGTCCTTTTATGTCGGCATAAATTTATATGGTGTGTAAGTTTTTCGATATGTATTTTGCATATTACATTGATTTCAATGGGATTTTAATAGACTTGGGCTGTTAAAAATACCACGGACAATAGTAGAAAATATTTCATCTTTTGTCAAGCAAGCATTTATCTCCCATCATATTATATAATCCACAAGGAGTTCAATCCTAATAATCTCATTGATTTCGACAATCATGTTCATGTTGTGAGGACTTAATTCATAACCACGCATTATGTAAATTTTATTACACGTTACAACTAAGAATAATGTATAAATTGGTTTCCTTTTTGTATAAATAAATATAATAATTAATGTATCCCTTGCATCAGTTTTTTGATCAAGAATATATGATATAAGTACGTAAAAAAACATGGCATAAACCACACTGCAAGAAAAATAAACATTGGGGTGGAAGAAAGTGTAAGACTATAAAAATTTGACATTACTCCTAAAAAGGAGACAATAGCCACAACAATCATAATTAAATTTGTCAATATCTCTAAAATAAAATTGAAATAAATAAAAGATTTTCCGTGCGAGGAGGGGTCTTCTAATAGTTTGGAATAAATGTGCTTCTCATTCGTAATTGGTACAGGACTATAAACAGAATGTAGTACCTAAGTCTGCTAATGTTGCAGAGCAAGGCAAGCACATACTATAGTACAACTACAAACAGAATGCAAAATTGTGGCCTATTCTTGGCAACATTGACGCATCGTCATAATCCAACCAAGCACTTCGTGACTTTTGGCATGGAAGCTCGTATCTCATTGGGTCCTTGATGCATGAATCGAGGTCAAGAACTTAGGATAAGATCAACCTAGGAATATATCTCTTGCAGACAAATTTAGCTATCACCAATCCAGCAGCTAATGAAGCTCCAAATAAAGCGTGTAACCTCACGCAATAATACTTTGCCATGAATATTGACCGCTTGTCCTTTATAATGACATTACGAATAAAAAGGAACATCATTAATCTACTACTTGAATAAGCCAACAAAGCACAAAAAACAATATATATATTCGAGCTGTAATAGAAAAGTCAAATAAATCTCAGCTTCGTACTGTGATTTCAGGTTCTCTGCTTACCTCATGATTCTCTTCGACAAAGCTAACAACCCGGTTTCCCATAGGCAAGGTCAGAAGGCACAGTATCTGGATTGAATTGTTAATTAAGATGGATAATCAATGCAAGACACAGAATATTTCAACATATCCTTGATGATGAGATGCTAAGAGATTAAAGAAATATGCAGTCGACAAGGCGCTCACGATGCAAGTAAAAGGAAGATCTCTGCTGAGACTGGAAGTTAGTAGAAGAGAGTAAAGTGCTACGACTGCCACTTTCACGACTGATGAACCTTTCTCTGTTCCAAGCCTAACCTGCACATGAAATTGCGGCCTTAATGTCTAATTTGGTTTTACGAAACCTCATACCACACGGGACAGCTAACTCACCAGAGGGGATATTTTCCCAACTTTGATATCTTCTTCCACCTGAAAGAAAAAATGATCGCAAGTGTGTTGAAATTAGTGATCCCAAGAATGTCAACAAAATCTGGCTCAATTCGAGAGTACCTGATGAAAGTGACTGCAGAAGAGGATTAAAGAGGTTGTGAAGCCAACAAGGAGAGATGCGCACAGAACAGTTCCAGTTAAGGGAAGATAGCTCGCGCTACTGTTGAGTAAAAACATAGAAGTGACACCTGTCCTAATAGCGGAACATCAGACTTTGGGACGAAAATCAGTTACAACTACCTGTTGTTGCCCATTAACCAGTAAAATGCCGTAGTAGCGAAAGGTCCAAATGCTGCAAAGCACAAGGGCTCTCCAAGTCCATGGTAGCTTAGTCGAAATGGTGGACACTGCAAAAGAGAATTTCGGGAAAGTGTGAAAGAACAGTCTTCGAGATGGATCGAGTTGTGATTAGCCTCGGTCACAAAGTTATGTAACCCTTTGAACATCAATTTTATAGTTTCAAGCTCACAAGATTGTCTCAGATGCTTGAGCATTTCGAATGAACCACACTGAAGTAAAAATATATAAGTAAAACTTTAGACTATGTACCTGATATATATAACCACAGATGATAGCACAAGCCAGTAACAGCATTGCACGAAAATGTCCTGCCTCTAGTGATACCTGTATCAGACCCATCGACCCAAGAACAAGAAACAAATAGGCTGCAACAAGAGTTCCTGTTCGGCTGCCAACATGAATCCCGAAAAGCAGTTGTCAGCAGTTACCATCAAGCAAAATGATGTGATAATAGACAGTGTAAAGGATGCAAAGGCAAACTGATTACCTTCCAATCAGGTTCACGACTGATTCCTTCTTATTTTTATCTGCTCCTGTATCGAAATCATAAACATCATTGCTGCACAAGTACATGTAAGGTCTTCAATGCCTGAAATGGAATTGGATCTAACAGGACAACTCTATAACGATATGATGTGAGCAACCCATGTGCCTTCAGGCTTAGATGCTGCATTTTTTTTTTCATTTTTTTCTCAAAAAGATTCTCATTCGGCAGTTTTTATCAACTGTAGTTTCTGTACCTCTGAAGGATGATTTCCATGTTTCTAGGAAGGGACAATCAGGCACAATTTATCAGATCAGACATCACCCCACAGTCCCCCGAGACCAAGAAAAGAATCATTCTATAAATAGAACACCACATACCACAATACAATATCCAAAAAAGGCCATTGTACGCATAAATTAAAACAATTAATACAGATCAACTAACATTTCAACGACAATCAGACCAGTTAACACAGTTCCCACAGAAAAGAGCACATGTGGACACTGCAGAAACCTTGAACAATCGGCATCTCACTCATGTATGACACAAAACTTAATACCTTAGTAATTGAATAAGAAATCTTGAACCAAAAGAAACACTCTATATCACAGAAGTCAAGCAATATCTTCATCCAATCAAGGTGAAACTACTTTTTACCACTCAGTCTAAACTCAATATAAACGAGCATTTTACTAACCTTAAATTCAGCCAAGTGATCACGAGAATGGAGGAAACCAAGAGCACAAAGTAACGTGTTGCAGCGAAAGTGCTAGACTGCAGATAGGCGGATGCACTACCAATCTGTTTCAAAAAATGTAATGCAAGAAATATATATTCAAAATAGGTAGAAAACCAAAATGATGTCATCCTGAATAGATTCGTAAAGGCTTCCAAAAGTTTATGGACTTCACACTTCATCCAAAATAGCCAAGGACGGACAGGGCCGCATGAATTCGACATGGCAGGAGAATAGAGAAATGGGATGCCATATAAAACTACCGTCACATTTATTAGGCCAGAATTATGTTACACCATCAAATTCTTTGTTCCGTTAGTCCTAAGGACTCTCTCAAACCTCAGTATTTCCGGTAAATTGCTTTTATGATAGACCTGCCAAGGACTGTCAAATTAGCTGGACCTATACATGTCTGTGGTTTACAAGGGTTAGCAAGGAAAGGACCACTCTTACAGAAGCATTGTGCAGTCGTGCAGCAGAATATTTAATTTCATTTTTGAACTCACATTGAAATTTTGACTATATATCTCCACAGAAAGAAACAACTAGTTTCCATAACTTGTACTTCTATTATGTTCCCACATCTTCCTGCATCCTTCAATCAACTTCTTATCTTTCTAGACAGTACTTCTGTTGCGATCCAAAAGATAATTGGTAGTCATCATTATCAACTTTGGTGTTTCCTATATACAGCAAATTGGTGGAAACTCTCATTATACTTGTGTTTGACAAAGTTTTTCAAGTTTGTGCTAGACTGTGAATACCACTAATTAGAGGTTTCTTTGTGTAACTTGACATCATCAATGAAGCATAGAAAAATCCATCATTGGAGTATAGAAAAAGCTCACCGTAAGTGGAACCAGGGCAACAGAATAAATTGGCAACTTGATTGCCCTCCATATCAATGTTGCCATGGAAATATCATCTTCTTTTGCCAATTCTGAACTATGAGCATTCTTCGCAAAAGAAGCTCGGTGAAGCTTAAATCTTTGCTTGACTTCCACATGCTTTGTGTCTAGTCGTTTGAGAAATTTACGCTGCCTAGAATAGGAGCATAGTTTTTGGGCATGTGCGTGAGACCTACAGAAAGAGCTGGCATATGTGAGATCATGAAAATGACTAGTATATCCTTTTCCATCTTTTCCACACAAATCAGGTGGAATAAGAACATCCTTTTTCCTTGACAGACACATATGAAAGGATGAGATCATATAACTGATAATGCAGGGTTTTACAGCAGTTGAGATAGAACTTGCTGTAGTAAAGTATCCAAGTTAAAGAACAATGACACAACAGAGCAGCACAATTTTCAACTTAACAAACAAATCATTTATTTATCAAGTCTTAGATCACCTATGCTTGACTCAAATAAAGTATCGTCAAAGTTGAATCATCATGGAAGTTGCTCGTTCCAAGTCAATACAGAAAAAAATTCATTCACACATTATTAGTTCATTCAAACAGTAAAAAGTGAAGCTTCTAATTAAGTTGCTTTCAATCCATTTATACAATCAATAGGCTAGATTTCGGTCATGAAAGGTCATTATATTTTCCCCAATGAAAGTACTACCGTCCTACAATAGAAATAATATTTAAATATGAGAGAATATAGGACTATACCTCAGATGGGTCATGGCGGATTATACTAATACACGATAACTATACTTGGATCAAACAAAGGATTAGCATCCAACATAACTCCCTGCCTACGGATAGCATCAAATTGTTTCCTTAATGAGGACGGTCGTTCATCAGACCGTCATTCACATCCAAAAACTAAGGGATGTCCAACTCCTCTCATGACAATCCATAGACAACATCAAATAGTTCTCCGTCCGATGGTAAACAAGCACATTGACTTTCTTCATAAGTACAATTTACCAGCCAGACGGGCTGTACAGCGAAAATGAAAAGGAAACGGTACCTTGTCTTCCCATTCTGGTCCGAGAGGAAGTCATGGAGTTTGCGAGGACCAGAGCGCAGGTTGACATCACAGAACGAGGCAGCCATCAGCATTACTCATGCGACATTTTTCCAAACGCGACTGCCCACTAAAAAGAAACCGTCTCAAGATCACCTCTTTTATACAGCAACTCAAAACAAACACGCATGAACTCCACACTGAATCCGCACGCCACTTGGGTGTGTGCCAGACTCTGGGAAAACATAGCCGGATGATGTAAATTACCAAACAGAGACACCAGACCAGCATAAGAACCGAAAGAAGGAAAGAAATAGGAAGAACCCAACTCACCGTTTGGTCTCTTAGTCCTGCCGCATGGAATTCCAACAGAACATGATGTCCGGGACAAACTTGGACAGGGCAGAGAAGAACAGAGCTTCAAGAAGAGAGGGAGAGAGAGAGAGAGAGAGAGAGAGAGAGAGAGAGATCATATCCATATCTGCTATAAAATCCAGTCTACCGTTGAGGATAATGTTAGAACGCAGACGCACGTGCACAATTGCATTTGCACGTGACTCGTTCCCATTCAATTTCAATTGCCATGGATGAGTTAGATTTTGTTATATGAATTCAACTATCCATATGCTGGATTTTTAAAATAAATTGTTTATGCAAAAGAAATTGTGAAGATGTCAAAATTTTTCAGGATAATAAATTAGGTCCACTTTTTCTTGCAAAAAGGAATAAAAACTTGATTTTCATTTACCTTAACACAATATTTAGAGATCTTATGAAAGAGAAGAAGAAAAAACACTTCCTTACGAATATAATGCTATTGGTAAACTTAGAAAATATTTAATCATGTATTTATCGTCGGGTTTATGTAATTTGAGAAATTTGGTAAGGGTATTTAGGAAAGAGGGAAGGAGAAATATCCATAAAAGTAAGAATCTATCTTCCCATTAAAAAATTATCGTCGTCATAATAATAATAATAAAATGTGTGTGGGTATGTGAAAAATGAAAGAAAAAGTTTACTGAAGAAAGAAAATTACAACTTATCTTACTTTAAGAAATGACAAAGAATAGCTCTTTGGCCGTTATAAGCTCATGGTCTTTGTCTCTTGAGCTGGTAAGTTAAGTCCCGCTTCTCATTGAGTTTTCTGATTAATATCATGAAAAACTCAATATCTAGGCCTTTTTGGGTAAAAGAGCTTGAAATCAGTTTGATGAACTCACGAATATGCTTTCCAATAATGTGGGAATCTCGGACAGTAACTCAAATGATTTCAAAATTGTGAGAGACGAATATGATCTGGACATGACAAATAAGGTAGCATTGCACATCACCACGTGACAAAATCCTGGGCATCCACGAGCCGTAAAATTCACATCCACATCTCCTTATTCATGGCCACATGTGCATCTGGCACGACCAATGCTCACATGCCTCGTACATGACTTGATCAAGTGCCAATCACATGCCAGGATCATGTGCCATTCGCAAGGCTTTTCCTTTGCATTTCCATGAACCATCACACACTAGAATAGGTGCCTAGCGTAAGGGGTCATGTGCCGTGCACATGCCTCAAATCATGTGCTGTGCTCATCCCTTTCTCACATGCAAATCACATGATCTCTCTTTGGATGCTGCTACGAACCGTCGCACGCACAATCAAGTCCTTAAGTGGCCGGCCAAAAAGGGGGATTTCCCTCTATGCTACACATTATGGATAAGATTTAAATGCTTAATTGTCAATTAATCCAATGGTTGTTTTCCGTTCCTTAACTCTTCCCATCATCACACACTGTTGGATCAAATTGCAATATTATCTTCCTGATTTGATTGGCCGCCATATCTAATGCTCACCGTCCATCCTATGTTCATTTTTATCTCGACCATTGATCAAATATCGTGCACGCTAGAGATAATTGTCATATTTCCTCTAAATTTTCATCATAATATCTTTGATTCCAAATTAAGCTGATCTCTAAAGCCTATAAATAAATCCTCCATCAACCATTACGAGGACACACACTCATTCAGAGTTCTCAGAGAAACTCTGAAATTTTCTATGCAATAAAGTACTCTCTCTTTGTTTAATGCATTGCATATATCATTAACATCTATTATGCGTGTCATTAGCATTTTAGGGATACACGTTTGCTTAAATTATGTACGTCATGTCATTTAGAAATTTAAGTTATGTCCTGTCACATTGCATTAGATCATGTCATTTAGTTTATTTGGATTTCATAGTAAGTCGGTTGAATATGCCTTAATTAAATCATTCATTTTAGGCATCTTAGTCTAATTAGGATTTTCATGTCATTGCATCATAATACATGCACATTTTAGCCATTAGTATCTTAGGGTTTAATTGCAAATCCATTGTGGCATTTAAATGAGAAAATACTGGGTTGGTCAACCGTCTCTCTCCATCCTGCCCTCTTCCTCTCTCCACCTCTCTTGCTTGTAAACCGTTCTTCGTCTCTTCAACTTATGGAGGAAATGAATTTGACCTAGATCTCTCCCTCCCCTCCCTTGTTGTTTTCCTTTTATTTCTTCTTGTTTCTTTCTTTACTCTCCCGATCTAGTTTTGGATCCAGGAGTTTTTCTCTCCTGATATTAGATCTGGGAGCTTTTCTCTCTTATCTAATTCTAGATTTATGAGTTTTAATGAATAAGTACTCTGCCTCCAGTTTCAATGGTATTCACAGAACTTTAATGTCAAATTTGTGCTCGTTCGATGTGTTTTTGTTAAAAGCTTTGAAGCCTCACACTTGCTAAAGGGCTTTGCTCACGAAGGTGTTAAGATTTGAGCTTGTTCTCAAAGGTGTTGGATATGAGCTTGTTCAATATGTTTATGTTATATCATACGGTAATAATGTTGGGGACGCCGAACCTTGGTACATAACGCCGAAAGGGAAAACCGCAATTACTTATGGAAATCCTAGCATGTGCTCATCGTTGATGAAGATGTGTGATTCGATGATTGAGCACCGATCATTTCGCTTGAGTACAGTCGTAGATTTGTTTTTAAAGGACAAGCATGTGATTATCTTTGTTAACCATGCTTTGATGATGTACCTTGATTTCTGCTTTTTGGTTTGTTTTGGAGTTTTACAGGCTTGCCTTGTTATAGTGACTCTTGAGATTTTCTATAGGTCGTTTTCATTTATCATTTCGGTAATGAATGAAATTCTTTTTTGACCAAAAAATGAGAAAATACCAAAAGATTAGTATTGTTACATACTAATTAGCTTCGATAAATAGTTGTTGATTTATACGACATGCATCATGCATTTCATATGTGTTTGCATATGATTGCCTATTTGTCTATTGAGTTACAGTTTGCAGAAAGCTCTTTTCAATGGACAAAACACGATTTTGCGTACATTTGCTCATGCATCCAGGTTCTTCATATTTTCTGTAATTTATTCACTACTTTGATTTTTGAGTATTACTTTATTGCTCGTGCACCTACACAATCATCTCTCACATGTTAATGACATAAGATAAAATTGACAAAGAGAAAATGTACCGAAGAGTGTCGGAGTAACTTAGCGTAATTAAATCCCCGTATCTATGAATTTCTAGTTTGCAAAAGTAAGGCAAGCTCCTGTGTGCTACTTGGGTGTTCAATCGACCTGTAATCGATAAGTGGCAACTTCATAAACTAAGTTTAATTAGGAGAATTGGATTGGGATTTAGGTTGTGTTGGGTTTAGGCTTGGGAGATGAGCACTATTTCTTTCGAGAGTAAAAGTGTATACCCACTTAGTTATCCGTTAGTTTTCCCTAGGTGGTTTATATCGAGGAACATCGTGACATTAAACTCAACAAAGTGCTTGCATCTCTTTTAATAAGTTGATTAAGATGACTTTTAAATAAACTGAAGTGAAGTTTCGAAAAACTAAAGATCTATTGATGATGTTTACGATAAGGTGGACCCCAC
This sequence comes from Syzygium aqueum, assembly GCA_031216185.1. Lineage (NCBI taxonomy): Eukaryota > Viridiplantae > Streptophyta > Magnoliopsida > Myrtales > Myrtaceae > Syzygium > Syzygium aqueum. Next base: position 9,059,717 of record CM062237.1, read on the forward strand.
GAGCTCAAACCAAAAGAAAAGGGTAAATAAATGGAGTAATAATACAAAGAAAACTCCCGCTCCAAAACAAAAATGAAAAACATATACAGGCAAAAAGCCTCTTGGGGGCCCAAAATGTGAAAATTGAAGATGCGTCCCCTCCACAACGGAATAGGAGAGCCATGCATATGCTATAATTGTTAAAAGAAGGAAAAATGATATAAATAGTCTCTAAACTTTGATATAATATGTAATATGGTCCATGAACTTTTAATTTATTCAATATGTCCATAAACTGTAACCCAATGTGCAATCTGATTTCTAAATTTTCAATTTGTTCAATGTGGTTCCCGGACTTGTGGTACATGTTCATTTTAATCCTTAAACTATTCAATGTTATCCCTAAAATTTTAATTTGTTTACTTTTGATTTATTCAATAAGATCCCTAAATTGTGGCTCAATGTGAAATGTGATCCACGAACTTTGAATTTGTTTAAAGTGGTCCTTGAACTTTTGCTACTTGTTCATTTTAATGCTTAAATTATCTGAAAATATTTGATGTTATCCTTGAACTTGAATTAATAGAAGGACAATATTGAATATTTTCATATAGTTCATGGGCCAAATTGAACAAGTACAAAAAGTCCAATGACCACATTGAACAAATTAAAAGTTCAAGGACCACATTGCACATTTGGCAAAAGTTTAGATACCACATTAAACAAATTATAAGTTTATAGATTGTATTGCATATTAAGCCAAAGTTCAAGGACCATTTGTATCATTATCCCTTAAAAGAATCAAAATCTCATGAGCTTAACTCTACCATGTATATTTAACATTCAATTAATAGCATATATTCTTTTACTTTACTTTAATTTTAAGTTTAAATTTGCAATAAATTATAATAAATTATATAATATAATAATAATTATATATATTCCTTTAATTAATATTAATTTTTAAATATACAGACAAGGCTTGCCAACTTGAGGCGAGGCTATTACTAGCCTAGCGTTGCCCCGTGCCATGCTAAATGCCTCATCGGGCATTTTTTAGGAGGAACATTTGCTCCGTCCGGGCCGGGGCTTTGCGAGGCGTGTATTCCCGTGTCCATCCTTTAGCAATCTTCAGATTTATAGAAATTATCTCGCTTTCTATTCCGTACCCGAATGGACCATATCATATTTTGATTTTATATTTATATATATTTTTCTTATGAAATTTAATTTGATTTATGCTTTTAGATCAAGTAATGCTAGTGATTCTACGAACCATTCGCTATATTGATTTATTATATGATGTGACATTCTATTGTTGATTTTTTTAGTAATTATTTAAATTAGCTAGTTTATTTAAGCCTCTAATAGGCAAGTGCCACATCGCTCGGTAAATCTATTTAGTAGACAAGTCTTGATATGTCTCATAGTTTCTTTAGCCGACGTTCAATGCTAGGGGTAAAATCATCAATCAAACAATGAAATTCGGATTGTCACGTGGTTTTTTGTTCATTGCTTCTATATTAAAGTGTCAATTACTCTATAATTAATGTGTCAAAATTTATTTCTATGTATATATCGTGTTTGCAATAGTTTGAACAATGCATTACATATTTGATTGCTCGGGACGAAAATCTAAAAAGTTCTTGACATTGCTTGCACTTATTATAGAAAAGTGAGTTAAGACATGAGTCGGGGCTATCAATGCAATTTGGTAATCATTAAGACTTTGCAGCAAGATGATTGTAATTCAGTCCGCATCCATATTCGAATTTAAACGTATTACATCCCATGTCGCTGCATAATTTGTGCTTCGAGTCATATCTTATTATGAAAGACTGTGTCTAACATTCTCACCAGATGGGATCGATTCATAATATAGTTCCATTTATAGAGATATGACTTGAGAAGTGCTAATCAACAATACTAAATTGTAAAAACTCAACATGCTTTCTCGGGTCAGACGATATTAATTAAGCATTGGGCTTTACCAAATCCTTTCTCTTAATGTCAAATCATAGCTTATGATAATTATTTCAGTTTAAGGGTGTGTTTGTTTTATGGAAAATAAATAATTTGAAAAGCATTTCACTAAAAATGATTGGTTGTTTCGCTTACAAAAATTAATGAATGAAAAATATTTTCATTGTCCAGGTAAAGATTTACATACAAATTTGTAAATATTGAAAACATTTTTCATTACCAAATATTTCAAGCTACATAAGCAGTAATTTTAAGGAAAATATTTTTTAAATCATTTATTTTCAACAAAATAAACGGAGCCTAAATTGAAGCCACCTGTAGCAAAAGATTGTCTATAAGATAAAATTTATATGGGTTACTATACTGTCGGCTGCCAAATCCGAATTCCGCCATCGTTAGAATAAAGGAAAAATACTAAGACAGTGCTATCCTACGTAAAAGAATGAAAAGAGTGTTTTGTCAAAGTTGTCATGTTAAAGGAAAATATCACATACATATGTGAACGTCGTGTAGAGAAATCAACTATCTACTACCCATAAATTAAACTTAGAATACATAAGATTGAATCGAAAACGCATACCTGGTTTATCTAATTACCGTAGCTGATTTAATCGATACAAATGAAGCCATAGGATCCAGGACTAGGTCTTCATCTCCTCTTCCCTTAGATGGTCTTGATGGGTAAGCCATAATTGTGTTGAATGAGAGGAGAAAGAGGAACATAGCCTATTTATTGGGTATTTTAAGAGGCTTATTATAACAGTATGAATTTTCGATCCTTTTCCCGGAATTTAGGAAATGAATATTGATCAATGTACTATAGTGAGATCTTGCTCAGAACTGTGCACTTTCGGGATGCTAACCTTAGGGGTAAGGCTAGCACGGGATTGAGTTCGCACGACCAAAGAACCCAACCTTGGTCTGATCTTCGATCATATTGATTGACGAGGGAATGTTTTGAGCCAACAGAAACTGGTCTATTTGATTGATCGTGTCTAAAGGGAACTAGCAACAGACCCTCGCAATTATATGACAATCGAGGTCGCCTCGATTCGAGTAAACTTAAACGTGATTTGACTTAGTGTCGATCACGGGTTAAGAGCGCGTAATCCCTAATGAGTCACCCGTTAGTTAGAGATAAGCTAAAGTCGCGATTACTCGATTCTAGTCATTTCTTGGAATTCGGGCCTAGGAATCGAGAATTTTGAAAGTGAGAATTTTGAGGGGCTGATGACGTTTTTGGCTTGGCCAACCTTGGGGCCACCCATTTTTGCAAAAAAATGGATTTCGGTTCAGGACCGGGAAAATTACGGTTTTACCCTTGTGGACACCGATATTGGATTTTGAGGTCATTTGAGGTTATTTTTTTAGACTAGTGTCATTTTGGGGTGGCCACGCACATTTATAGTTGTTTCGATCAAAAATTGGAATTTTGGCTCGGAAGTGAAAAATAATATTATTTTATTTACAGGACTTTGCAATCGATTTCCAAGGGCTTAAGAAGCTATTTTCATGATTCTGATGCCATATTATGTTGGCCACACATATTTAGAATTGATTTGGACAAAAATTGAAATTTCGCCCTAGGATCGGAAAAATGACCATTTTGCCCCTGAGCTAATTTCAGTTCCGAATTTTAGAAAAATTTTGAGGATAATTATTTGGATAATTCAGCTCAATTATTGGGGCCAAAGACCAAAATGCCCCTCAATTATTTGGATGAGGATGAATGTGGGCCAAGTATTCAAGGGCATTTTGGGGATTTTGGAAAAAGTGAGTCAACCACTTTTGACCCACATATCTCTCTCTCTCTCTTCCTCCCCCATCCGGCCATTTCCTCTCTCTCTCTCCCGTGTTCTCTTTCTCTCTCTCTCACTTTGTTCATCTTTGTTCCCCCTCCCCCCCCCCCACCGTTGCTGCTGCTGTTGTTCTGTTCCGCACCGTTCCAGCCCCGTTCTGTCTCGCTTTTTAGGTAAGTGACTTCCCCAATCACCACTTATGACCTCGGGTATTTCTAGGCTCGTTTAGGGCTCGATTTGGATGTTTTTCGTGGCTGTTGTGCTTGGTTTGTTGATTTCCGGTACGGTTACTGTTGCGTCACTAGATTTTGTTATTTTTGGTGTGACCTGTGTGGGCAGACTTTGAAGAAGTGTTCTTCACAAAAGTTGTTCCCAACATCTTTAAGTATAACATACTTTAATTTGGGAATTTTTGGGAATCATTTGAGGCCATTTGAAAGTCCATTTTTGGACTGAAATAAAACTGCCCGATTTACTGTTCACCCGACCTTCGGGTCTGTTCGAATTTTTATAAATTTGTCCAGGCCTATTTTCAAAATACTTCCTTCACAAAAATTGTTGGGGACACTCGTGGCTATAACATATAAACATTTCAAGGTTTTCCAAAATGATTTGGGTACCGAATGAGTTGTATTTTGATGGCCTGAGGGGCTGTCCGAGCGAACCGGATTTTGAGTTCTTTATGGAAAATGTTCAACGAGATGTTTGGTACAACATATCCAAATTTCATAATTTTTGGAGCTGGTTTACTATTTATTTCAAATGCATTTCTGTCACTGTGCAACTGCTAGATTGGACTAGATTTAGGTGAAATTGTGGCTGTTTATTGGACTGAATTAGGGGCTGGTGTTCGGGTTGTTGTGGGCTAAATTGGGCGATGAAATTCGAGGTTTAGGAATGCTGAGTTAGGGCTATGATATTGAGGATTGATCGGGAATTAAATGGGTGATTGATTGGAACTATTATAGCTAAATTGGATTTAATTGATTGATTGTGTAGTTGGTATTGAGGGCTGTTTTGGCATTGTTGTGGGCTGAATGTGGATTGGCCGTGTGGTGTGGTGTTGTGCCTCGTGTGAGTGGCCGTGAGGTGTGATGGCGTGGTAGTGTGTTTGTACAATGAATTTACGTGTTAAATGTGTATGGTTATGTGGTGTTCGTGTGATGGGAATGTAAGTTGTAAAATGTGCGTGAGATGTGTATGGTTGGTTGTGCATTTATGGGTCATGTGTAAGTGTGGTTTGAGTGGAACAAGGGTACGGAAATGTATGATTGGTTGGAAAAGATATGTCCTGAGGCGTGTACGTTTACGCGGGACGATGCTGTCCCTAACGAGGTGATGATGCCCGGCCCGACGGGGTGTCGATGCCTGACGTGGTCAGAAGACCGTTGGCCTGATGCGTTTTACGCGGGCGCGGTAGAAGGAAAATGTGTGTAGGATTCCGTTCTAAGGCGTGTTCGTTTACGCGGGACGATGCCGTCCTTGAAGAGGTGACGATGCCCGGCCCGACGGGGTGACGATGCCTGACGAGGTCAGAAGACCGTTGACCTGATGCGTTTTACGCGGGCGCAATAGTGGTGGAAGAGTTGAGAATGAGTAAAAATTAGCTTGAGGTGCGAGGTTTGAGAAAGTGACGCATGGTGTGAGTTAGTATGCGAGTGTGATTGTATTGAGTGATGTGATGCTTAATTATAGGGTAGAAATTGCCAGGCACGGTATAGGACATGCCCAAGAGATTTCTGTCTTATAATTAAGGCACGCGCGCATCTGTGATGTATTGCTGTAATGTACTGACTGTATTATAGTCTAACGTGCAGGAACGTGCATGATGGATTCCAAGTAGGGTCATGTGCGATTGTTAGTATGATTGATCATTGTGTGAGATGCGTGTTCTATCTAGCAGTACGTGAGTGCCTACGTAGGGTTTGAGGTTATACACTTATTGAGATTCGTTTCACGGTTGTATAACCGCCACTTTTAGACACCCAGCCGTAAACCCGAGGAGTTCGCCTCCTCTTTTTGGAAGTTTATGGAGCTGTAGGCGAGTGTCCGATGGTTCAAGCCCGAAGAGTCAGGAGCAAAATGGAAGGTGATCCCTAGGGTATTTTAGGGGTTGTTTAAATCAGATTGACCCATAGGGAAGTTAAGTTAACCGAACCCCTGATATTTTGTTATGATGGTGATTTCGGATGCTAGTTTGCTAATTATGTTTGTAATATAATGTTTGTATATTTGGTGTTGTATGAAGATGTTGTTGTTTGATTCTTATGGTGTTCTACCCCGTTGTCGTCATCTTTTTGTCCGAAGTTTTTATATTTCGCTTCCACATGTGGCTCTGATATTTGGGTTGGGTCGGCGACGTTCCTGAGACGTCGCAAATAATTCAACCGGAGCGGGATGTCGCGAACTTGATGGGGATTCGAGGCATAACACTTATTCATCACAGATCACTGTTAAAATACTAGCATACTCTAACCGTTCAAAAATATTATTACTGTATCCAAAATGTGCTACGTCCAATAGAATATAATCACATAACCGTACTTGGGCTATCTAGTATCTTCTCATATATTTTTTTTACTTTGGAACAACAACTTTTTCACAAACTAAAATATACCACGATTAATGTTAGCCCACCTTTAGAAGAATTTCCAACACATTGACTATAACAAGATATTAGTGACTAATTCAATTAGTTAAGGACTAAATTGGAAAATCATTAAAAGGTTTAGGATTAAATTAGTACAATAAAAAGTTTAGAATTGAATTGGCACCAGTGTAATGGGTTTATAACTTTTTTGATAATTTTCCTTATGACGGAGACATTTACCAAAAGTTACCTATTAAATTATCAGGTTTGTACATTGCGTATGGGAAAGTTATGGACTGCGAAGAAACAGATATACTTGTGGCATCCGAAGACAGACCTTCGATTTATTTAATCCTAGTTCTAAAGAATTACACCTTGTCTGTAACCTTCATTTTCACTTTTCATGGTTAAGTCTGGGATTATTTCCAAATTCTCTTTCACTGTCTCAATACTAATGCCTCGAAGAAAACAACAGATAGAATTGAGAGGATGGAAAAGTGACATGTGGACGGGCGACGTGCTCTTCAGGGAAACTCAAAGATCGTCTCCCTGTGGGAACCTAATAGGAGCAATTGCTTGGTGGCACAGTTGCTAGAATTAGAATGCATAATGTCATCATTGGTCATATTGTTCCAGAATTGAAGAAAAACCCGATTTACTTGAGTACCCTGAATTCAGTTAGGTGTTGATATATTTTTGAATGTGGTATTCTAAAGGTTATTTGAGATGCCCAAGTTATAATGAGATGAATCGAGCACAATAGTCTGTATAAGCTTCAAGGAGAGAGTGATGCGTTTTGTTGCGGAGACATCAAATGCATATGTTTGAGAGTCTCAATTGCAGCATATATGTTTGGGACACATTAACGAAAGAAGCCTCACAATTCTCAGTGAAATGAATCAATTATGAGGTTATGTGGCAGAGAAATTGAATATATAAAAGTGTTGTGACTTAGGCAAACGGCAAAAAGTACACTTTAGTACAAGTATCAAAGCAACTACGGAGATTACGGAGTTGATTCACTTAAGTATACATTGGTCGAGTATATTAGTCTAATTGGCGAAATCGAAATGCTCACCATATGTGATAAATTCTTATGAGGGTTGTTGAAATGACAAACTAATTTAAATAATCACCTTGTAGTTTGCCAGTTAGCATATCAATTTACTATACTTCTTTTAATATTCTAGCCTTGCTCTTTTCTAATCAAGTTACTCCATTTTGTTTTTGCTTCTAATCATGTGGCTCCCTTCACTTATTGTAAAATATATTGATTGAGCTAAAGGTAGAGAATATTTGATCAGGATTACACTACTGATTAGTGATGTGATGAAACTTAAGCTAAAACTAAGAGACCGTGGGAATAAGAATGCCGCAAGTATTATAACATTCATATGTAACGAATTCTAGAACTCAAATGATCACTTGCGAACTTGTGAAGCTTTACTGTCTCTCAACCCCATACATAGATTAGCAAAAAGAAACAGAGAAAGCTTGCTTGCTTTCTTGCCCAGCAATTGCTAAACCTTCCATCCTTAATCTACAATTACAGCAAAAAGCATAATTCCAGTAAATTGAGTATAAAACTGGGTAATAACTAACACAAATTAAAGTTACTTTCCAATAAGTAGTTGAAGCTTGCTTGCTTGAGAAAATTAATTTTACATTTGAGCACAAAAGCAACACTTCAAGCATAAAAAAAGGTCATAACTAACATACATTGCCCCAATACGACAACACATCTCAATGTTCTTCGGCTATGGTAGACTAACCAGCTTCTTTTCTTCACTTAGGTTACATTTGAAAATAAAACAGGTCAAACCGGTCATCAACAACACAAGCAACACTGGATCAAAGTAGCTCCGGCGAGTCATGTCAGACAATTTATATTAAATTATTACCATGTCGAATTTTCCAGAATAACTCGTGTTTTCAAGTGAAAAGTAATCCATATAATGCCTCTAATACCACGTTTAATCAACAATCACCTAAACATTTACTTTGAACTAGCAGCAATCTTTACTATCATAACCACGTTAAAAAATCACGACATATGTAGACATTTCAACTCTTTGTTTGTACCATATAACCACATCGCATCACGTAGACAATTGGGTACTGATTAAGAGGTTTTCGAGTCTTTCGTCCCTTCCCTTAAGCAAGTGAAAGGGCTTGCATGGACAAGGCCCAAGGAGTGGATTCAAACATTTACTTTGACCTAGCAGCAGTATTTACTATCATAATCACGTTAAAAAACCATGACATATGGGGACATTTCATCTATTCGTTTGTATCATATAACCACATCGCATCACATAGACAATTGGGTACTGATTAAGAGGTTTCCAAGTCTTATGCCCCTTCCCTTAAGCAAGTGAAAGGGTTTGCATGGACAAGGCTTGAGGAGCGGAATGAAACATTTACTTTGAATTAGCAGTAGCATTTACTATCATAACAACGTTCAAAAACCACGACATATGGGGACATTTCATCTATTCTTTTGTATCATATAATCACGTCGTATGATGTAGACAATTAGGTACTAATTAAGAGTTTTCTAAGTCTTCTATCCCTTCCCTTAAGCAAGTGAAAAGGCTTGCAAGGACAAGGCCTAAGGAGCGAATTGAAACATTTACTTTGTATTAGCAGCAGTATTTACTATCATAACCACGTTCAAAAACCACAACATATGGGGACATTTCATCTATTCGTTTGTATCATATAACCACGTCGCATCACATAGATAATTAGGTACTGATTAAGCGATTTCCGAGTCTTCTGCCCCTTCCCTTAAGCAAGTGAAAGGGCTTGCATGGACAAGGCCTAAGGAGTGGATTGAAACATTTACTTTGAATTAGCAGCAGCATTTACTATCATAACCACGTTAAAAAACCATGACATATGGGGACATTTCATCTATTTGTTTGTATCATATAACCATGTCACATCTCGTAGACAATTGGGTACTGATTAAGAGGTTTCCGAGTCTTTTGCCCCTTCCCTTAAGCAAGTGAAAGGGATTGAATGGACAAGGCCTGAGGAGCGGATTGAAACATTTACTTTGAATTAGCAGTAGTATTTACTATCATAACCACGATTAAAAACCATGACATATGGGGACATTTCATCTATTCGTTTGTATCATATTATCACGTCGCATCACGTAGACAATTGGGTACTGATTAAGAGGTTTCCAAGTCTTTTGCCCCTTCCCTTAAGCAAGTGGAAGCGATTGAATGGACAAGGCCCGATGAGCGGATTGAAACATTTACTTTGAATTAGCTATAGTATTTACTATCATAATCACGTTAAAAAACCACGACATATAGGGACATTTCATTTATTCGTTTGTATCATTTAACCACGTTGTATCACATAGACAATTGGGTATTGATTAAGAGGTTTCTGAGTCTTCTGCCCTCCGAGGAGCGGATTGAAACATTTGCTTTAAATTAGCTGCAGTATTTACTTCATAACCACATTAAAAAACGACGACATATGAGGACATTTCATCGATTTGTTTGTATCATATAACCACACCACATCACGTAGACAATTGGGTACTGATTAAGAGATTTCCGAGTCTTCTGCCTCTTCCCTTAAGCAAATGAAAGGCCTTGCATGGACAAGGCCCGAGGAGTGGGTTGAAACATTTACTTTAAATTAGCAGCAGTATTTATTATCATAAT